>JAECUM010014876.1:0-84186 GCA_016617855.1 Megalonaias nervosa | reverse complement strand
TATATATACATAATGAATTAATGTATATATTTATTTTATGCTAGGCAGTGAATTACTGAATTTTCCAAGTGAAATAACTGTGATAGAGTGAAAAAAACATATCTTTTCACTGGCCGTCAATAGATATTATATACATGAAATTTCAATGTTTTGCGATGCTTGCGTAATGTAAAGGTGAAGATGGCCGTCTGGAAAACCAAATGATGGGGGTTCAAATCCGACCAATGATAAACATTTTTTTTCTTCATTTTGTGTTTATCTGCTGTTTTACCTTGAATGGGGAAGGAGCATTTTGTAACTACTGATCTTTTATGTGCAAATATACACAAAACAGCACAGAACAAAAATGGTAAACTGCTGACATCGCACGGGATGCAGCAAGAAATCTGCTACTTCAGTGTGTTATACAAGTTGTTAGACAATACGCTTGAATATAAAATAAAAAGAATATTTGCTCATGAAAATACTGAGTTTTTCACCCACTCTATGAAATATATCCGTTATTCACTCGTTTCAAGCATATACCCTCTATATAATTGTGAATGTACACGAATAAGTGGATATGTAAATAGTAAGGCTCCCAATGACATCGTTAGTACATATTTGTATATACATTGTACCCTAAAGATCGGTCATGAGCATAGACAAAAGGATTTGACAATTGGGGGACAATTATCAGGGGACATTTATATATATATGAAATATTATGAAGACAATTATCAGTGAGGTTTAATTTTGTTCTTCAACTTGACAACTGAAAAGGCGGCCACCAAATAAAACATTCAATAAGTATGTTTAAACCATCTACAAAGCAAATGTCCCCAAATGATTGGTTTTATGCATGTAAGTTCCCCGATAGCAGCATTCTTATATATATATATATATATATATATATATATAAGTGGATAGTGTTTGTGTATGAATGAGAAAGTTGCTCCTACAAAAGCTTTCTTTTCTATGTATGAACATACATGTTACAAATGTGTAATTACAATATATCTTAAATATAGTATAGATGCATAATTGAAATCATGAGGATATAATGGCTATCATAGAAAGGAAATGAATACATTGTATTATAAACGCAAACCACACTAAGACCATTGTTAATAATTTTCTGTTTTCACTCACCTATCCAAATGAGCTAAACAGCAACTGACTCGAAATTGTATTTTTCTGACTTTTTTTGTCATGCATTTTCTTTTGAAAGTAACAACTGGACTTTTCCATATCTGATGCGCTTTCCCACACACAAAAAATATTATAAAAATTTCTTACCAACCTACCAGAATTTGAAAGCTTGGTATGAAAGAGGGGAATGAATGTTTTTATTATTTTTTTTCCTAGTCTTACAATGGAAGTTTCTGAGAGTAACTTTGAAGCTGATGACCATATGTCAGATGAAGGTTATGAGCCAAGTTTAAATCTTTCATGCAGGTAATGAAAATTTTAGTATCTTTTCAAAAAATAATTTTTATGTGATTAAAATGTTAGCATGTATGTAACTGTGTAACAGATAGTGAAAAGATAATGAAGCTACTATCATACTGCTTGTTAATATCATTGGATGTGTTTTTCCATCAGAAGCTCTGAATATATATGTGAAAACCAACAAATATTAGATTTGTATACTAAAACCTCATAAGATATAACCTTCTCTTTTTACAGCATTTTATGAAATGTCATAAATATTTCATTTTTATCTTTAAGACCAGACAGTAACATTTGTTTGGAAGATGATAAAGAAGAAGATGACACAGATGATGAGGAGGATGATAGTGATAAACCAGAAACAGAAGAAGGACCTGATAATTAGCATATCTGTACTGTTGAAAATACCTTTAACTTTGTTGGTGACAGTCCTTTTTTAGTTTATTACAGTTTATTGCAAAGACAAATGTGCCGCTTACTTGCAGATCCAAGGGGTGTGGGACAGAAATATCAGTATGCAGTCAAGTTGTTGTATCAGCATTATGTTTAAAATGTGTAAGATTGCAGCTAAGATACATTCCAGTATAATATGCATTCTTAAGCATTATTTATATTGCAATTATCATTAGATTTATCAATATCTCTTTTACTTTTACAAAGATACATTTGCTCCATTACCAGCAAAACTGTTAGATGTACTCTGAAAGGCAAGGTATCAGTTTTGCAAACTGGAGGATGTTATTCACATTATATTACTATACATGTTGTCATCCTATCAGTCTAGGTATAAACTAATGTTACTGAATTGTTAGACTTGTTTATGCATACTATACTGGTGGTTATACATGTATGTTAGCTGTTAATGTTAGTGGGTTCACATTTAGTAAATAGCAGAATAAACATATACATATAGGTAGAAGTCCCTACTTATTACACAAAACTGTCACACTAAATATAAAAAAAAACTCTTTATGGTTTGTAAAATAAATCAGACTTTATCTACAGGTTTGTGTTAATGGACATTGTGCCAAGAAATGGTGTTCACAGCCTCTGCTGAATCGGCAACAACATTGTGGTGATTTACTTATGGCATCTGCCACACTACTGTCTGGAAGTACCTTTCAGAAGATGGTCATGTTTTCGAAATTTCTGAAGCTACCTATTTTAAGTTCTATGACATTTGATAAAATTCAAAGGATGTACATGTATTTAATTCCATCCATTGACCAATATTGGATTGACCATCAGGAACACATACAGCAGTCCCCCTCTTGAATGGCCCCCCCTGACCAGCGGCCACCCACTCCTTACGGCCAGAATCCGATGGCACCGACGAATTTATGTTCAAAAGTACCCCTCACGAAAGACCACCCAGCTAACGCGACCAGCGGCCAACATATTAGTGCAAAAATATAAAATTTACCCTCACAAGCGGCCGCATTTTATTTTGTAATATGTATCCAGAGCCAATTTTATTCATAACGTGTGTTAAGTAATCCGATTTCTGTTTCCCAACATCAGGTTTTCGTTCCTGAAAGAAGTGTTGACTAAAGTACATGTACCACTAAGGTTAATAATATATCATTTACGCTTCACGAGAAGCCACATTTATTCTATAAAGCCGAGAAGACACAAATTTTAATCCATACAAAAAGGTAAGTACACGTAATCCGATTAGCCTTACTGCTGTTTTATCATGAGATGTCCGGTTTAGTCACTCTGATAATTGTTAAGATTACAATTATTGAACAGTAGTAACAGCTGAGAAGTGGTGGTATTGATGTGCAATACACAATTCAGCGGGAAAATGGTTTGATAGCCTTTATGGCTTCCCTTAGTAAGATGTTGAGCTTGTTCATTTTCATAATTAGTGGCTATTACTACTGACAATAATTGTCAAAATTACAAATCGTAACGACCGCGAGGTGCTATTGTTCAGATCAAATCTGCGTAAATATCAAAGCTGTTTTGGCTTCTCTCCCTTAGTGTAAATAATGTAAACACAAATAGGGTACCAGACTGCGACTAATGAATCACGTGACATGATCGCTGCCTTTAAAAAACACATGGCATTTTGTTTAAATGCAGAAAAGTTGTTTTATCAGTCTTGTAGTTGGCAACACTGACGATTACAACTGGACGTAATTG
The DNA here is from genome assembly GCA_016617855.1 of Megalonaias nervosa. Lineage (NCBI taxonomy): Eukaryota > Metazoa > Mollusca > Bivalvia > Unionida > Unionidae > Megalonaias > Megalonaias nervosa. Next base: position 80,607 of record JAECUM010014876.1, on the reverse strand, counting down.
TCAAGATCATAACAGGGTCAGCATAGTCTAAAACTGGATTTTTGCAGACACACACACACACACAGAAATTAGCCTTGAACAAAACAGGGTACCAGACAAAGACCAAAAAATCACGTGACAACACATTCCTCTACGAAGAAGGCATTTTGTCCGCTCTGCAAAAGTTTCGTCTGCATAATTAAACTGCATACAGTTAGCAACATTCAAATAAATCATTACAAAACATTAACATGTCATCACGTAAATGGAGACGATTATTTTAGAAAAAAGTTGGCTATTCTACTCAACGACATCGGGTGAAGTGGGGAGGGGGAACTTGCTGAACGATTTTAGGCAGAAAAGACTCAAATAAAACAATTTTATGTTGAAAAGACTCAAATAAACAACATTGTAACCGATAAGGAGGTTATTCAGCAGCAGTGGGAAAATGGAGCAAATGGAAAATGAATTATGTATGTACCAAGATTTAAATGACGTTTTTGAACGGTTTTGCAATGTGCATGACAACAACACCAGCTCGCATATCACGCTTACGCCAAGAATAAGAACTATAATGCATATTCAGTTGAAATAAGTCTCTTATTATAGCAAGAAGAACCTTTTAATAATTAATGTTCCTTTTAAACGAAGATATTAAATCCTATGAAGAATGTAGCTTTCTTACTGCGTACATTACATATACTTCTCACAAAAAATTTATTCCCCCTCTGGAAAGGCCACCCGTCTTATGAGGCCACTTTCCCGGTGCAGAAGGGGTGGCCGTATAAGAGGGGGACTACTGTATTACAATCATTACAGGGAAATGAAGTTGTAATTCTTGGTAAGTCAAATTTCAGTTAATATAGCTAAACTTCAATCTGAAATCTAAAAGTATATCCAAGATATACATGTACTTTCAAATTCCAGATATCATGAATACACCTCTAACCCAGGTAAAAAGACATAGCATTTGGTGTTGTTTCTTCATCATTCTCAGCACTTGGTTTTTATATACATTGCGATCAGTATTATTGGTGAAAGATGAACGAAGACAAATCCAGGTGATCAGTGTGCTTACCTTGTTACTCAGGATCTCTAACATTATACAAAATATTTTGTATCTTACCTGATCTTAACACACTGACTTGAAATTTGATCATTCAGCTGGTAAATGTATTTGAAATTTAGGTGGGAAAATAAAATTTTGGTGGGGAAAGCTGGATTTCAGCATTTAGTCATTAATTTCAGGCTAAATCTGCGCTCTTATCATGTTATAGGTTACTGAAAAACAATGTGCCAGTTGTTATTATAAGACAGCTATTATTATTTATTACAAATGCTTATATGAAACTTTCAGCCAATATGAACTGCATCCTGCTTTTTAGGGGATGGTAGAATGGACAGGCCTGGACATTCAGCCCAGTATTGCACATACACATTCATGGAAAATTCCAGCAAGAAAATTTTGTGCATCATAACAATGGTCAAAAGAATGACAGACAGGTAAAGCACAAACTTAGGAAAGGCATGCTTTGTAAAAGGGCTGAATTTCTTAAAGGAAAAGAAAATAAAAATTGTAGAAGTTGTCACGGATTCACATTTACAGATTACTTCTCTGATGAGTAAGTTGGCTTTTGCTTAATTACTCTGATATAATAAAATGACCTGAACGTATGTGCATGTTTATTTTCTTAATGAACAAGAAACATAAATTATGATAAATTCTTTTAATACATGTATAACTGAAAAAAGTGTGATGTATCAACATGTATTGAATGCTGGCCAGAACTATACATAATCCTGAGTAATACCTAATATCCAAATTCAATCCAATGTCACTTCATGAAAATAATGCATATCCCTCTTTCATTACGTATATGATATTTGACAGATGATGAACTGAAATTCTAATGTCCTTTACCTATCACATCAATGTTGGTTTGTGCTGCATGCATGCACTAACAATCATAAAGGATATGAGGTTTACACTAGAAAGATAACCACATTCAAACAATCACAATAAGATGCATTACTTATAACAGGTTATATATTTGGTAAATCTGGTATACTGACTTACACAATTTTGTAACCATTGAGTTAACATTCTTCCTTCAAGTAAATTTGTTGTGCATAATTATGTCTTTGTGACAGTTTGCTTAATTAAACAACAATTTGTGCCCAGCACATGTGACATGTAATAGTTAAGATGTTTGGTCTGCAGTATATTATTTCTGAAGCATTGAAGGTAAAATCAGAAACTTTATTTCTAATGATAAGTGTATTTAAATTCAACAGTTTATAGTGAAAATTTTCTGGCACGTACAAGTGTATGCCACTGATGTCTTTCTTTTGATCCTCAGAGAAAGACTGTACTGAAATCAAGCATTCACATGATGCATGGCATGGAGCAAAGAATTTAGGCAAGAACCTTAATTCAAGTAAGTCACAAGAAAATTTTAATATGTAATATGAATTGAAGTAATTACCAGTAGATATAGAACTTGCAAAACAGTAATCTAATATTTAATATAAAAGTGAAGTTCAATATGTATGAAAGATCAGTTGTTTGAATGAGAACTAATAAGTAGTGCTTTGATTTGTAGGCTGGTCAAGATAAACAAAACCAAAATCTGTTGGAGTGGACCAAAGATGCTGCTACTCATTTCTGGCACTGTGTACAAATTTCTGACACCAGGGAGGATTTTACTGTAGGTACATATACAACACTCTTGTTGCTTTATAATGACGTAAGGATGATCTTTTGTCAGTAAAATATTTCCATTCTTTTTGTTTTCTTATAAAATTTAAAGTTTAAAATGCATGTTTATATTGTCTCGTATTTATAGTGTATGGAGTGGTATTTTGCACCATGTTGTAAATGAACATAAATGGTTATTACCACATGGTCCAAGTCAAACAAATGCATGTAGTCATGGACCTCTTCCCAGTGAAAGAAGAATGGCTCAAAAAGGACAGTCCACTTCATGCTGCACTGCGCAGAATTGTTCTGGATAAAAGGCTCTTGAACAGGAATCCATACTACCTTAACTTTAGGTAAGTGTGAAAAAAATGTTTCGGTGTTTTACTGCTGTTCTTTTAGTTGCAACAATCATTACTAAAATGATTAGTTTCTAAACTTATGTACTGCATTTTTGTTATCTTAGCTCACTCAGTCCCAGTCCCACCAATAGCCATGAAGAGGCTTTACCCTAATTCCTAGCTATGTAGCGTCAAGGTCATTTAAGATACACCAAAGTGGGCAGTATTGCATAAAAGCAGACAGATGTAACTCTACAACGATAGCCAATAATCTGGACTTTCCACTCTCCTTACTAAATGCAGAGGGGAAAAACATTTTTTGAGACTCAATTTCTTTACACCAAAAAGTCGGCCATTGTCGGAATCGGATTTTGTGTTCGGATTTTAGACTTTTTGGCCTGCAATCTAAGGCAGACCAGTCTGAACTGCACACAGACAGGTGAACCTTTGCAAAAGTAGGATAAGTTCGGGATTGGGAGTAAGAAGTGGCCAGGAGAGGAAAATGATGGGTCCAGTAAGCACAGAAAAGAAAAAGAACTCCAACTTTTACCATCCTGCACATGCCAAACAGCCAATGAAAAACAATGTTTCTACAACAACTAGGCATCAGTCTAAGCAAAAAAACTCTTGCAAGGAGATGTATTTGGATGTATTCAAAATTAACCCCCAAAATGCATTCCCTACCCCATTTCCGGTGAAAATGTAAAAAATCTCTGGGGCCAAATGAGTTGACTATTCTCTGCACTGTATAATGCTACTGTACAACATTTTTATTTTCATCAAAACAGATTATTTTATGGGGTTTTATAAATTTATAATAGTTTTCTGCATCTGAATCAATTTATTCATTAAGTCATTTTACTTTATTTTTCAGAAGTACAGCAGAACTGGAGAATTTCCAGAATTTGATTGTATTGTATGCCTCCAAAAGACATTCCTATAAGCCACCAGCTTTCAGAGCTAGGAATTTGTTGGCAGCTCTTGATCATAACAATCATATTGACAGAGATGTGATTGTTAACAGAGATGGAACAATAAGGTAATAAACATGATTCTTGTTTTTTAATGTAATAATTCATTTTTGTTAAAGTATTAATGCTTTACTTGTAAGTTGATAAACCATCTGTATGTGGTACGATTTAATCTAACATGATAATGAATAAAATTTTTATAACTTAATTTCATAAACCAATTTTGGTTAGAATTAGTCTAATGTAATTAGAAAATTCTGTAAATAATCTAAAAATTATTATATCATCTTGGTAAGATACAGGTTTGCTATATTCACATTATCATCTTTAGCATTATGATTTGTTACATGTAATTGTATGCTGTTTATGTTTGGACTTTGTAGAATTTACAAAATATGAAATGACATTGTCAGTGAAATGTTTACATTTTCTAGTCAGATACCAAAGGTTATTCAACAATAAAAGTGGGAGATGGTCTGCAAACCCAAAGAAAGCTGATAAACACTACCTGTATATTCCAGAAATAATTACGAAAATATTGAAAATGAGGTTAGATGATGGAGTTGGCATGACCAGCCAGTTGTTTTGGACATAAATGATCCTAGAAGACTATCTGCTGTACTCGCTCCAATACCACCACCGCCCACAGAAGAGATTGTTACAAAGCAGAAATCTCGTTTTAAGTTACAATGATGTAGGCCTTTTAGTCATGTACCAACTATTGGAACTGAATTATGGAGAGACTATTCTAGTGATTGTAAAGTAACAAATAATCCCTACCTTGGACACATATAAGGACTTGGACTAAGTATTTCTTAAAGTGCCTATCATGAGCCAAACTCAGCATCTATTTGACTTCCAAGTAGTGATTTATCTTCAGACCACTGTTGATTATGTTCTTAAAGCTTTTAAAGACATGAAAATGATACTTTCTTAAAATGCATTTTATACATTTTAACAAAAGGTGAAAGACCTTTTGTACCTTGACAATACCTTCTAGTCACTCTCACAAAATCAGTACAAGGGTATGCATAAGGCAAAATGTTTATAAATATATTTTGTTTCCAATCAGCCAACCATCCCCATTTCTTATTGCCGACCCTAGCAATTTTTACCCCCATGGAAAGAAACATTCGGATGTTTCATGAAATTGATTTTTACATCTAACTGAGCCAGTTTTGTCCTGTACTTTGAAACACTTAGTACATTATATATACTAATCATTATATAAAATTATATATATGTTTAAAAAAGTACCTAGCTTGCCGAATTTTAAAACAAATGCAATAGGAAACACACATGGGGTGGGGGTGGGGGCTTAAGTACAATATATGTTTCTGTGCAGTACACCTCTCCCTCGATAACTCAGGCACATCGGGGTCCAAAAACACAGTCCACACTATAAGCACGGGCTCGAGTTACCGAGGGACCTCCAAAAACCCACTAGACATCAAGAAAACCGTAGGGTTGGGGTTGGAGGGAGGGGGAACTGGGCTGTATAATGGCCGAATCCTCGTTTTATAATCAAGTCAAGAAAATTCGTCAATAAAGCACTTTTTCTGATGAAGTTGTTCATTATTATCTATATATCACATTTATTTTCAAAATGCCCAACATCTGAAAGAGGGGCCCCGAGTGGCCGAGTGGTCTAAAGCGCTGAAAGTTACGGATCACTGCCATCTCACCTCTGTCTGCGTGGGTTCGAGTCCAGACTCGGCTAACGTGGGTACGTGAGAAAGCCTGCCAGTAGCTTCTCGTGGGTCGGTGGTTCTTCCCGGGGTCTTCCAGGGTTCTTCCTCCACCATTAATACTGGCCGCCATGTATAGCCTATCTTGTGCTGAAAAATGGCGTTAAACCCTATAACAACAACAACAACAACAACAACATCTGAAAGATCAATAACATGATTGTAACTGGTTTCAACAACCAAACACAGTCTGCAAAAACATTCGTCTATTACATCACGGCCATTTTTTTTTTTTTTTTTTGAGTCTGGTTCCCGGAGTGTTGTATAATAGTATTTCATGAAACCAGGAGTTTACGAAGCAGGGAACCAGACTAACTGTTGAAGCACTATCAAACATGATTCCTTTTTAAGAAAAGCACGTAACATTTATTTCGTCAGACAATCGACTATGTCGAAACTCAGTTTTTGTATTTTTCAATTAGTAAAATATTCATGCCGTGATTTCATTGCAAAAGTGATAGTGAAACTTCTTATCATGCTTGAGGATGTCTCTACGTGCAAATTCAAGAATTCTCTGAAACTCGTTTTTCCCACAACAGTCTGTATCTGTGAAACAAAGCTCATTATTTTACGAAGTACTCATTTCGCTTGGCTGCCTTGCTGTCTTTAATCACATTTATGATTGAGTAGGTAATTTTTAAGGTAGTTTAATTAGACACATACACAATAAAATGTATCAGTGTTAGATTGATCAACTGAAATGAGTTACCCGACATACGACCGGTACTGCTGGATTTTAAGCATGTAGGATTTGTATGCCTTTTGATTTTTTTTTTTCAATTCCACCTGCTTTATTTGATTCAGAAGACATAATTACCGTGATAATAGAAAAGAAGGCCCTCTTTTTATTTAGTGCAACAATACAACAGATGCTTCTGCTAGTCCGATATCAAACCACGGTGGGCACTTAATTAAATTCTCAGCGAAACGCTCGCGGACATAGCTGTTACAGTATATTGACATATTTTACGTTTAATTACAAGAGGACACATTGCATTTATGATGATTACGCTTAAAAGGAACTAAAAGATAGAACTAGAACACAAATTTCAACTGATAACAAAAAATTATTTAATTGGTATTTGTTTATTAAAGTACTGCCTCCACTTGGCATAAGTGACATTTTCATTGATCGAAATGTCCTTGAATATTGTTAACTGCAGTTTACTAAGAATGTCATTTGAAAAGAAAATGTAACAAATTATATGACTTCTTATTAAAAGTCGTTATTTCATAATGTTGATTAAATTTCCAGATCCTATCTACCGTTTTCGACGATAATGAGCGATATATCAAATTTCCGTTACCAATTTCGATCGCGATTTTCTTCAAGTTCAATCAATAGGGTTCAAATTTTTGGTATTTTCTGGTTTAAAAATTGGGATCCATGCCTGACCCCGTGTTATAAGTGGGTTCACAAGTTATCAGGGCGCGAGTTATCGAGGGAGTAGTGTAGTTTGTGTAGGTGATGTACTAAAGTTTGGCATTGAGTAAATGGTAATCAGTTTAGTCAAAAGCATATAAACCAACACAGGAAAATTAAACATCAATGTAATTTCTATAGAACTGGCTAGTATTTTGGACTGTGATGTCTATAATCAATGTTATGGTAATGATAGAATAGTTCCTCATATAAAAGTCAGTTTTATGACTTTTAAGGAACAATGCTCTTATCATAAACTGTGTAAAATAACTCTCCATTAATGTAAATATGGAGATTGATGGACAAGTCACTTCTGGATGCATTGACAACAACTTCATCTGATAGGTCCATCTATAAATTTGAAACAAACTTCTGAGAATTATAATATAGTAGCAATAGTTATAATGTGGAGAGAGAAATAGATTTATATGCATACCATAATTATTCTTAGATGATATTGTATTAGTTTTTGATACCTGACTGTACTCTTGAATTGAAGTTATGTATGTATGTGCACATTTGTACTTATATCAGTTTAGTAAATTTCATAATATATAACAGTTAGTTTTATAGTGTATGCAGTTGTGTACATTCATTTGGGTTTTCATATAAAGGGTATTATTATTTCTGTCGTGAATGAACACATTTAAAAGAACTGAAAATGTGATGCTTTAATTGGTGTCAAGTTTAATGTTTGATTTAGTTGTAATCAGATGGCTGATGATGCATATAAATTATGTGATACAGCTTTCAAGGTCACTTTTGATGAACTAGTATTTTAGTCTTAAAACCTTTACTGAAGATAGCAGAGCCATTTTGTTTGTATTGAATTGCCATAATTAATGAGCAGTATCATGCTGGATAGAATAGTATCATAGTGTTTGTAGTTCTGTTGATATTTACAAAACCGATCTTTTTTCATGAAACACTGCAATAAGTTTTCCTTTCTCAACTCAGTATGAATAAGCTTTATTTATCATTTGACTTGATGTGTATATGCAACAATACAATCATGTTCACCCTATACTTTTGTGCCTTACATCCTTTGCACCCAACGACAATGCTAGCCAACTTTAATTCATCCTATGTTTTTAATGAATTTTCTGTATAATACCAATAAATTGTCTTCTCACAGTTGCATTTAAAACAGAGCCATACATATAATCATTCTTCAGTGGCTAGGTAGCTAATAAAATGTTTAACAAAACTTGTTCATGCAAAATAAAAGTTGCATAATACAAAAGAAATGCTTTATAATTCTTAAAAGAAAATCACGAGTTCCTAGGAAAGAGAATCCTACCAAGAAATTAATACTGAATGTACAAGTATTCAATTAAAAATTTAAGATGTATGCCTAATAACAGAATTTCTCACCCATGTGACAGAGAAATCTAGCCGTTTTGCTAACGTTGCTTTTCTTAAATCAGCCTGGCTGTCTACCTTTGAAAAGAAAAACCCTTGTTGTCTTCTGCTTTGCTGGATGGAATTGTTATAAAATCAAGCAAACAACTATATATATATATATATATATATATAACATCTTTGTTCATAAAGCAACTTATAGTTTCTCCAACTCTGATAACACACCATACAAAATATTTTGAGACAGACACACATATACAATAAGTTGATCTATTTGGTAGAACTCCAGACCCACAGGCAATACATGTCATTGGTTAAAACAAACCAAATTCTCTCAAGAACTACTGCAAAGCCAGCAACAACCAGAAAAGTGTTATGTCAAACTTTTATTTTTCTTCAAAACTTGTCAAACATCTGAATCTGCCCCAGTTGAATCAAACATCATAATAAGACTGCAAATGAAAACTCCTGCACTTGCTATTTCACAAGATTTCCATGTAGCGTACCACTACACTAGTAATAGCAATAATTGCCACATTTCCAGGACAGAAAATATAAATTTCCAAGTAAGTCATGAATTCAAAATCTCCTCACAGTCATTACATACCTGGTTAGGACTGTGCTCCCAGTATTGTACTGCATGGTATTATGCTGCTGCATACCATACAATGTTTTCCAAATTGATGCAAGTTGAAAGTTAGAAGTATATAGCTATTAATTACTTATTGTTACTTTTATATGGCATTCTTCAATTAAATTTCACAATACAGTAATAATATCAAATGTTTTTATGTCTCTATTTCTACTGTGTGAACTTCAGCAATTAGTGTTGACAGGTTACCCAGTTGCCCTCATTAACATATTTGTATTAGTGTGCTGTATTTATACACAATAGCACACTGTTCCTGATGCTTATTGTGCAATACTTCCAACATGTAACAATTATAACTTTTTTCTTTATTTCCTTTCTCTAAAAGCAGCATATATAACTAGATTATACTGAGGTAATTATTCTTATTTTCATACAAGAGTACAAGACCTGATGACTTCATGTAAAATATGAGGCAATAATAGTACTTGCTTAATATGTGTTGAATCTGCTAACTATATTGCAAAATTGCAGGGTTCTTTTACTTGGAAAAATTGGGTGAGAAAAATAATCTATGTCAGTGTTGATTTGATTGGGATTTCCTTGTCTCGGTGCAAACTCCAACACAGATTCTATTATTCACAGATCATATCACTGGAAAGATCACTGAGGTCTTCCTTGAGTAAAGCCATGGTACTGGCCAAAACTATCTGGGTATTTATCCCTTATAAGCCATACACAACAGCTTGGAATGACACGTCTGTTGCCAGCACCAAGGTATCCATAAGTCCATAAAATAAACTTCCTATAAGCAGCATGCCTTTTCCCCTGGTTGTAATCGTTATCTTCTTCTGCTGCCAGGATATCCTGCCTATACCTCTGTGCAACAAGGAGCATGACTTCATCTAAAACAACCAGGTCAAAGTCCTGCAGAAATTTAACAAAATATTCCAAAAAGATGAAAGCATTAAATGTTCTGTAGGAAAATATTGATTCTTGTGTTATGCAATGAAGTAAACATATATAATCATAAACAAGTGTTTCAATCAGCTGCTTAATTCACTAATACTAAATAATAAATAACAACATTAACTCTGGATGGGCAATTGAGGCAGATTACAGTCATGAGACTTATGGAAAGTAGAACTAGAAAGACACAAATTTACCAAAAAATTGCTTACAGGAAGCCTTGAATAGCAGTTTGACAGAATTTGTTTGCAGCACTGCTTTTCCTCATCAGTTGGCATTTCACGGCAGTTACTACATATGCACCAACTTGGTGATTCACCTCCTGGTCTTGAATGGTATCCTTGTTGCTCCGTTGATGAGCCATTTATTACTTCAAAGACCATGTTGGGGTGTTTTGGGCATATTTGAGCCAAAAGGTTACCTTTTCCTTCCCATGTCATATCGGCTATGCATTCCTATAAAAAATGAATTCAACATTATGAAACAAACTGACCAAAAAGAAAAAAAAAATCATAAATTTATAAATCTTAATACAAAAGCTAACTGCAATGGGTAACAAAAATCATGTTTACCTTCAACTGATGATCTCTGGCTTCAGCCGTAGTAGCCACTTCTGTCCTGCTAAGTGATCGTCCTTAATTTCCTCTTCCTCTCCTTTCCCTTGTAACTCTTTCTGTACCCCTACTACCTGACTCCCTTCCTGTACCCCTTCTACTAGACTCCCTTCCAGTACCCCTTCTACTAGACTCCCTTCCTCTTCTAGCGTCTCTTACTTGATGTTGGTCTGGGCTGTCAGTACTGTCATGAAGTGATGATGTCCAAGATACTGATTTCCATTACAGTGTTATCTGAAACCTATAATTAAATCATATGTGATAAAAGGCATAAAAATCGCAAGTTTTTACAATTGTAATAGGAGGGGGTCTTTTCTATTATTTTTTTTTTTCTTCAAAATTAGCATCAACCAACAAGGGACACAACTCCTACTGCACAAAAAAAACCCGCCTCACTTTCATGTCCATGTTTACTGGCCACAGGACACAATTAATTTTACTATATATTCTCTACATTTGTTTCTCAGTACTGAACTTTCCACTGTGTGACAATCAATACAAATCATATGTTAATCTAAAATACCTTCAAAGATGACTTCACAGTGAAGTTCTTGTCAAGGGTTCACCTGCATTTTTTTGAAAGGCTCGACTGTAAACAAACCAACATGCAATGGAAGAGAGATTTCACTTTCGGATCATCACCAAGGCCTTATTACTCACCGTGCACTGTCGCTGAAATACACACAGACAACCACACCATAAGCTCATATTCTCAAGAATAAACCATTACCTTTAAATCCCTACCAAAAATGCACAAATAAAACTCTTCTATCACCACCAAAATGAGAGAGGAGAAAATGTTCTAAAAATAGACTAGAACTATATTCATGGGTACTGAACTGGAAGTACTAATTGTGACCCGATGCCTGACAGGGTCAGACAATTTCACCTCCATGGACAAAACTTCCATCCGTGATCAAATCAATGTCTCTTAAATACTGCTGCCAAGTTTTAAGGAATTTCATCCATGAATAGGACAGTTACAGGCTTTTATCTGACACCACTGTAACACAAGCACAAGCCAATTCCAAATGGCCGAATGTCAAAAATGCACAAAACTTAAAGTGTAATTGTGATTTTGCTAATTAAGATAAACACTTAAAATAAACTGATTAGTTTTTAGTCCTAACACCAATCTGGAAAGTACTAGAAATTAAACTTGACTGTTAAACATTCCTAGAAAATTCAATTTTAAAAAATTATATATATTTTTATATGAAAATTTAAATTTAACTTAAATTTTAATGAAAATTTAAAACCTGAAGTTGACAAATTTTATTCTGTTGCAAAGTCTCTCCATTCCTTTATGATGAACATCAACAGTTTTCCTTATCTGAAACCAAGCTAGCATGCATTTTCCTAGTTATATAAGTGAGAGAGACGATACTTCTTGTATTTTATATGCAGTTATTGTAACGGAAACCATGAAAGGGTACAATCAGAGGAAGACAACTTTTTTTAAGCCTGGATATATTCCACATAACAAAGAAGTCATATCTGACTGATGATATTCTACCAAGTTCCAGTGCTGCATCTGTTCCAGTGACCAGAAGAATGGATGCAGACAAGTTCTCTCTCATAGCAGTGACAAAGCCGACAACTGGTGGTCTCCAGTCAGTTCAGGCACCAGACTGTAATGGCACACCTGGGTCTGCAAAACTTCTATGACCATCATCCAAAGCAAAACTGGACCTGAAAGAGACAGAATTGAATGAGCACAATGGGACACGTATCATCTGCATGAAAAAAATTGTTGAGATGTGGAATGACATAATTCATCGCCATGGTAATCAAGCCAACATATGTGACAGACCAGAGTTCCAAATTGCTAATGAAAGAAAATGGGGACTTGCTTGGAAGCATACTATGATGTGTAAAAACTGCAGCTTTAAGTCACCAGAGTATGAGTTGTATGAGGAGATAAAAACAAATAAACCTTGGCCAAATCCTGCTGCTGTAAATATGATGTTTCAAGCTGGACTACAAGATATACCAATGGACAACACCAGGGCTAGATACTTGCTTGCAGCCACTGACATTCCACCACCCAACAGAACATCTATGCGAAGGGCCTCCAACACTGTAGGCAAAGCAACTGTGGAGCTCAATGAAATGGACATGATAGACAAGCTGCAACTAGTCAGACAGGTTAATGTCATGCATGGTGTTCAGCATCCAGAGCAAATAAATGTTGCTTTTGACGCAAGATTTGGACAAGAAAAGAAACCTGGTCAAAGTTCATCGCAAGCTGTTGGAATTGCCTGCAAAACTCTTACAGTGAAGTAATACATTGTGGGGACTACAGTAGAAAACAAGCTGTGTTGGACTGGAGCATGGCTGAAGGGGAAAGGTTTTGATGTGCAATGTCCAGGAGGCCATGTTGACTGCACAGCAAATCTGTCACCAGCTGCACCACATTCTCAGTATGAAATGGCACGAAAAATAAGGAAAAAGTTTGTGCTGCAAGAGATTCTCATTAGACATGCAACAACTGATGGAGATACACAGGCTGCTGCTGGCTTCCAAGATGCTTACAATACTCTGCATCCAATGTGGAAAGTAGAAAGAAAGACTGTCGGACCCCGTCCATTTGGGTCGTTTACAGTTCAAACGGTGTAATTGTGCAATATTTAGTGAAAACATGTTTCCAGGAATAAAAACAAGAGAAGGAAAAAGGCTCAAACAGAAAATTTTCAGCCAAGATATTAAAGCACGCTACAGTCTGATCTTCAAGCAAATGATAGAGGACAATAGTGATGTTACAAAAATTAAATGTCAACTTCCCCAAGTACTGGATGCCACTCTGCGTTGTTATTCAGGGGACTGCTGAAAATGCCAGCATTATTCAAAGGTCTGTCGGGGAGGAAGTACTAACAGCTGGTGGATGCAATCAGCATACCTGGGCCCACATCAATTGACTCATCTTAACATGACAGAAAATGATAAGAATATCCTGCCAGAAGTTCTGAAAATGAAACTCTCCTGTGATGTTGTAGAAAGACTGCAACTGAACACAAACACACAGAAATGTGAGGCTGTGAACAGATCAATCAGTGTTTCATTACCTAAAAATGTGAACTATTCCAGAAACTTTGAGGCAAGAGTGTATTCAACAATACACAGACTCAATAACAGCCTGGGATCATCACTGAAAACAAAAGTAACACACTTGGGAGGGAAACTTTCAACAAAGACTCTGAGATCACTGGACACAATGGATAAAGACTGCACTTACCATCAGTTGTATCAAAAGCATCCACAAACAAGGCAACATATTCTAGCAAGACAAGGACATATGATACAGGCCCATCTGAGGACTCAGCAAGGTAATAGGAAGACTGACTACTGCAAAGGACTGCTAGACACCAAGGGCAATCACTCCTATGCACAGGTTTAGCAGGAGCCAATGGACACTGCAGATAGAAAAGATTATCTTAATTCCATGTGCAAAATGACAGTGCTCAAAGACACCCTGAAGAACACATCGAACAGAAGGGAAAACTGTGGTGGGGAAATCCGTAGGTAACACAATGCATGTTATAAGTACTTGTGTTACTTACTACCACCTGATGAGACCTATGGAGAGGTTGAAACACTTTTCTCTGAATATGAAGACACAATAAAGAAATTGCAAACCAAAATAAATAAATTCTAAAATAAAATAACATGAAATGACTTACTAGCTGAGAGAATGAATGAATGAATGAAGGAAGGAAGGAAGCAAGCAAGGAAGCAAGCAAGAAAGGAATGTATTTAAGACAGCACTGTCATACCAGCATGGTCTACTAAAATAAAGACCACTTTCTTTTCTCCTTCTTATTTAACACATCCATCCATCCATATTCTACAATCACTATTATGTGCTAGCACTGAATTTAAAGATATTTTCGCTGACAGGCTTTGAAAAAAAATCCTCCATTGCAACTTGTATATGGTATAGAAATACATTGCTGCTAATAATAATGAATGTCATCTCCAACAGATACCATTTCTGTGAATTTACGGCGAAAAAATTCATTTTTAATTGTTTTTTAAAAACAATTAAAAATTTTTGAATTAATTTTTTAAAATTATATTTTCTAACTGTTACAGTCAATATACACAAGGTGTGAAAATTTCATGTGTCTATCATTAACAATAAAAATAATATAATAAAAATTATATAGCAATTTAAAGCTTAGTCAATACTGCCCTGACAGGCCATAGGACACAATTTTACTATATATTCTCTACATTTGTTTTTCAGTACTGAACTTTCCACTGTGTGACAATCAATACAAATCATATGTTAATCTAAAATACCTTCAAAGATGACTTCACGGTGAAGTTCTTGTCAAGGGTCCACCTGCATTTTTTTGAAAGGCTTGACCGTAAACAAACCAATGTGCAATGGAAGAGAGATTTCACTTCCGGATCATCACCAAGGCCTTATTACTCACTGTGCACTGTTGCTGAAATACACAGACAACCACACCATAAGCTCATATTCTCAAGAATAAACAATTACCTTTAAATCCCTACCAAAAATGCACAAATAAAACTCTTCTATCACCACCAAAATGAGAGAGGAAAAAATGTTCTAAAAATAGACTAGAACTACATTCGTGGGTACTGAACTGGAAGTAGTAACTGTGACCCGATGCCTACTGGCCTCTCAGGGGTGTTCTATTACGCCGTTTCTTACATTTATTTTCATTGGCTGTATAAAATTAACATCCAATATAAACTCTTTGATACATTAAACTTGTAGTGCAGTCACATTAAGGTCCAAAAGTGTGCTGGAATCGAGAATTCCGATTGTTTTGAGAATTTCATAAACTTGATTTCAATAGTAAGAGCTTCTGCACTGATCTAATTTTAGCATAGCTTTGAAGCGCAATCAATGAACAATATATTTCTTCAAGGATTTTATGTGTAATTACCGTAAAGTGTTTGAACTTACTTTGATTTCAATTGAGGGGTCGTGTGTATGGAAACCGGAAGTTGATATTTCAAAGATGGCGGCCACCTGAAACATTTAGTGTTTTGGACACTGACTTTATGTTTCAGCATCGAATAACATTTGATTGGCTGAATATTCCAGGGAGAATGAAAGGTTAAACAAAATCACAGTATTCTGTATGTAAGTGTGGCATGAGAAGACACAAATCAACATTATTGTGAACATTCCGCACTTACATTGCTGTTTAATTTTTTTAAGTAGGGGAAGCCCTAGTCACGCTAGTGGTTTCAAAAGAAACTTTCATTCTGGCCATTGGTGTGTGGATATATTTAAATTAAGAGTATTTAGCATGGTTGGTAGCGGTCACATTTAGTATTTTGGAAAGGAAAAATGCCTTACTTATGTATCCCACTGTAAATAGACAAAAATCCATCTACAGGTTTTACTGAATTTCTTGTATAATTAGCTAGAACCAATCATTTTTTTATTTGAAAGATAACTCAACCAAATTTTGCACACATGTAATGCTAGTAGAATGACGCATATAAAAGTTTATTTTATGAACAGATGTCTGAAATTGCATTTTTTATGAATTTTATTCAAACGTCAACTTAATACTATTTTGGAATTAATTATTTTTGTGCCAAAAAGTGGTACCATACCCAGCATTTTTTTATTTAACACATTCATAAAGATTATTTAGCTGTTTATTAAATGCTATGTTTTTTAAAATTTGGACCAAAAATATTTGAACTTCCATTGGTTCAAACTTCGCAAGATTAGTACTTAACAATCCATGGAAAAAGCAAGCAAATATTGTTCAAGACATAAAAACAGTTCATACTAAGCACGTCATTATAGTCGTGAGCCTGAACTAGTGTCAGTGATGAAAGTTTACAAAACAATCAACTTCATTCTAGCCAAAAAGGCGACTTTAGAGAGATCTTTTAATAGTGGTTCTGAGTACAATGATACGAATCATCATTTTTTAGTTACTTTATCTTGCAACGTAACACGCAAAGTAATACGGAATGGGAATTTTAAGAATAGCCCCTTAAAGGATCCCCTTACTGTCATGATACTCCATCATATTGCCTTTTTTGCCCACTTCTTGCAATTTATTATATACAGTGAGAAATCTATACGCAATACATATATTGCGCGTGACTATAAAGAACTAAGGAGAAAGACAGACGAAGAAATATGAAGAATAATGCAATAATTACATCAAAAGAGAAACACAAGCTTTCCTCGACTTCCATATTTGTTGACGCGCGTCACGTGACACTGTGACTTCGGGGAATATCGGTAAATTCCGTTTCCGTATAATTAATTAGCAATCCGGATACATGACTAGAAAATTATTACATTTTCATTGATTAAAATGACAGTTGTACAATTTATGAAGCTGAATGACGTGTAATTACTCATTATTTGTACTATACTTTTCATAATATCATGCATTTGCAAGAACAGAAAAAGTTGAAAATCTTAGGTTGTATGCCTTTAAGTTTGCACTAGAACGCCACCACTGGTAAGTGCAAAACTCTACCAGGTTAAGTTAAACTTTTATGACGCAGCTAGTAGCTGTGCACAAGAACTTACAAAATTTTCAGCGGTGATAGGTCGCTTTGCTTATAACGACAAGATTCTGTCGGGAGAAATTAGGCAAGTACCATATCGAAAGGTGTCAGCAAGTTAATTTGAGATGCATAATGTTTATTGGATTTATAGATCTTAAGTAAGTATCAGTGCCTGTATATGATTTTATAACAAAATACATGTCATCGATGTGGTATATTTTGAAGATCGATACCATTCATGTAACCTAAATTCACAGGTGTGTGAATGTCTATGGGGTCATTGCATGAATTTACAATACCTTTGTACTGGTTGGTGGTGGTTACAAATAAATGGGAGAATGAGCTAGTAAAAGCCATAAAGGTTATATATTCGAATTTACTCATCTTAAATTAAATATAAATTGTTGTTTAAAAATTCAATACTAATTATATTTAACCAATGGCTATTGAATCCTGATTATTGAATGTTTTGCACCTTAACTGTCATCAAGAAACTTACAAGCAAACTTTTGTCGGTTACTATGCACTTTGTCAAATTATGGCCAGGTACTAAACTGGGTCAAGAAAAGAGCGCGTCGAGTCTAATCGTCACACTATAGGATAGTGCAAATTTTTTGTATCAACATATGCAACTTTCCTGGTGACATCAAATCTTTATGGCACTTACGACGAGGATCCATCATGACTCAATGACTAGTGCGACACACTCAAGATCATAATGGGACGATTTCAAATCCTGCACAGAATAAGCAGAGGCGGCCATTAATGGAATACAACTTTTGAAGGGCGTGTCAGCGGAAAAGATCGATGTTTTCTGGGTACAAATTTAATTCAAGCTTGACGGTTAATTTGCTCTCATGATCGTATTCAATATGCTAATCCATAGTGGTTTGTGTGTACTTGTTGTTGACATGTTGCTAAGGGAGGGAAGCTGTCACGTGGACTAACAAGTGGTCTAAACACTGAAAATAATTAAAGGATATTCTTTCCAAAAGTAAAAGCCTTTTTCGGTAGCATTTTGTATTATTCTGTGCAACGATAACTAAATGACTCCACTATAACACATTTATTAGTCATATTTCTATAGCAAATCGCACAATTTCCGCCATTTTGTTTTGTTCGCTGGATTGCTCCATTCGGTAGTCCTTGCTTGGGGTTAGTGTTTAACCGACGACCCAGGGTCCCCCGGATGTCCATACTACCCTCATTGAGGACTATCGGTACTAATTATGTTCCCATAGCAAATCTGTGCAAACACCATCATTTTAAAAATGTAATAGCTTAAAATGTATGCTTGCTTGTGGTCAAAGTTATATGTATCAGTGTAGACACATCCTTGATAGAGAAAACCGTATGACACGAGGCATTGTCAGGATAGATTTGTGTATGAAATATGTGCATTCAATACGGCACTAGCCTCGAGTGCTAATTCCATTGATAAGACTTTCGAACTCAGTAAAACATTGTCTATGTCTTTTTCAGTTACAACTAGGATAATCTCTCGAAAGATTATTTTTCTTAAAATCCTACTTTCATTATCAACCAGTCCTGGCCAGCAAAACATATATATACTATATTTTATCTTGCTTTCCACCCATTTATAGACTGGCTCCTACCTTTCTGAATCATTTGTACTGTGAATTATTGAATGACGTAGCAGCTCTCCCAGGTAAATATTTTAAGTTTGCACTAGAATGCCACCACTGGTAAGTGTAAAACTCTACCTGGGTTAGGTTAAACTTTTATGACGCAGTTAGTAGCTGTGCACAAGACCTTGCAAAATTATCTGCGGTGATAGGTCGCCTTGCTGATAACGACAATAAGTTTTCGGGGGACATTAGGCAAGTAGCATATCGAAAGGAGTCAACAAGTTAATTCGAGATGTTTACTGTTTAATAGATTTATAGAAATTATGTAAGTATCAGTGTTTGTATATGATTTTATAACAAAGTACATGTTATTGATGTGGTATATTTTGAAGATCAATGCCATTCATGTAACCTAAATTTACAGGTATGTGAATGTGTATGGGGTCATTGCATGAATTAAATTTACAATACCTTTGTACTGGGTGGTGATGGTTACAAACAATCAGTAGAGTGTGCTGATAAAAGCCGTAAAGGTTATATATTCGAATTTACTCATCTTAAATTAAATATAAATTGTTGTTTAAAAATTCAATACTAATTCTATTTAACCAATGGTTATTGAATCCTGATTATTGAATGTTTTGCACCTTAACTGTCATCAAGAAACTTACAAGCAAACTTTTGTCGGTTACTATGTACTTTGTCAAATTATGGCCAGGTACTAAACTGGGTCAAGAAAAGAGCGCGTCGAGTCTAATCGTCACACTATAGGATAGTGCAAACTTTTTGTATCAACATATGCAACTTTCCTGGTGACATCAAATCTTTATGGCACTTACGACGAGGATCCATCATGACTCAATGACTCGTGCGACACACTCAAGATCATAATGGGACGATTTCAAATCCTGCACAGAATAAGCAGAGGCGGCCATTAATGGAATACAACTTTTGAATGGCGTGTCAGCGGAAAAGATCGATGTTTTCTGGGTACAAATTTAATTCAAGCTTGACGGTTAATTTGCTCTCATGATCGTATTCAATATGCTAATCCATAGTGGTTTGTGTGTACTTGTTGTTGACATGTTGCAAAGGGAGGGAAGCTGTCACGTGGACTAACAAGTGGTCTAAACACTGAAAATAACTAAAGGATATTCTTTCCAAAAGTAAAAGCCTTTTTCGTTAGCATTTTGTATTATTCTGTGCAACGATAACTAAATGACTCCACTATAACACATTTATTAGTCATATTTCTATAGCAAATCGCACAATTTCTGCCATTTTGTTTTGTTCACTGGATTGCTCCATTCGGTAGTCCTTGCTTGGGGTTAGTGTTTAACCGACGACCCAGGGTCCCCCGGATGTCCATACTACCCGCATTGAGGACTATCGGTACTAATTATGTTCCCATAGCAAATCTGTGCAAACACCATCATTTTAAAAATGTAATAGCTTAAAATGTATGCTTGCTTGTGGTCAAAGTTATATGTATCAGTATAGACACATCCTTGATAGAGAAAACCGTATGACACGAGGCATTGTCAGGATAGATTTGTGTATGAAATATGTGCATTCAATACGGCACTAGCCTCGAGTGCTAATTCCATTGATAAGACTTTCGAACTCAGTAAAACATTGTCTATGTTTTTTTCAGTTACAACTAGGATAATCTCTCGAAAGATTATTTTTCTTAAAATCCTACTTTCATTATCAACCAGTCCTGGCCAGCAAAACATATATATACTATATTTTATCTTGCTTTCCACCCATTTATAGACTGGCTCCTACCTTTCTGAATCATTTGTACTGTGAATTATTGAATGACGTAGCAGCTCTCCCAGGTAAATATTTTAAGTTTGCACTAGAATGCCACCACTGGTAAGTGTAAAACTCTACCTGGGTTAGGTTAAACTTTTATGACGCAGTTAGTAGCTGTGCACAAGACCTTGCAAAATTATCTGCGGTGATAGGTCGCCTTGCTGATAACGACAATAAGTTTTCGGGGGACATTAGGCAAGTGGCATATCGAAAGGAGTCAACAAGTTAATTCGAGATGTTTACTGTTTAATAGATTTATAGAAATTATGTAAGTATCAGTGTTTGTATATGATTTTATAACAAAGTACATGTTATTGATGTGGTATATTTTGAAGATCAATGCCATTCATGTAACCTAAATTTACAGGTATGTGAATGTGTATGGGGTCATTGCATGAATTAAATTTACAATACCTTTGTACTGGGTGGTGATGGTTACAAACAATCAGTAGAGTGTGCTGATAAAAGCCGTAAAGGTTATATATTCGAATTTACTCATCTTAAATTAAATATAAATTGTTGTTTAAAAAATTAATACTAATTTTATTTAACCAATGGCTATTGAAACCTGATTATTGAATGTTTTGCACCTTAACTGTCATCAAGAAACCTACATTCAAAATTTTGTTGGTTACTACGTACAGTAGTAAGATAGGAGGCGGATCATAAACCAAAAGCGAATTCTGGCCAGAACTCCAAGGACCTGCTGGATTAACTTTTTTGGTGATAAAATATTTTATTTTTTTCAGTATAGTAATAGGCTGATCCTAAACCAAATGCGGGTTCTAAGATCAGAGACCCCCACCCCTCTACAAAAAAATTGGAGACCTCTAGATTTTTTCATATTGAACAATGAAATATTATATAATATGGGTTATTATCCATCATCAATAAGACATGTTGGATTTGATCTTGCAAACAAATTTTGTAAGAGATTTGATTCAATAAAATCAGCCTCATGCTATACTGGCATAAAACCTAAAATAATAAGCGACTTCCGCAGTCTGAAAAATCGATAGTGGGTTTTTCCGAGGCCGTGAAGATTCCATATACCCAAGTGAAATTAATACAGAACATCTGTTTCATAGTTGGAAATATCGCTGTCTATCTAATCTGTCTAAGTCGAAATTAGATATATGTATACAGTAATTCTAATGTCTTTGAATGATAGAAAGCAAAATTGTTACATCAGATTTGTATGTATGTTAACTATGTCCTATAATCCAAATACGATTTAAACTAGCTGGAACGGTATTATCTCCCTTTTTGAAACAAAATAGCTAACTAAGCAAACTTTAACATTTCGTTCTAAAATGCCCAAGTGCTAAAGTATTAATTCCGTCTTTACAATATCTTTTATCATCAAAATTGTTAATTTCACGTTAAATAATCGTATCAGTTTCAAGTTTGTGAAGATTGGTTCTGAGTACATTTGTCTTAATAAAACTGACATTATTGTTTAGTGCGGTTTTAAAATCATCAAATTTCACACATTTCTTTTCATAACCACGAGGAATTCCTTTCCCTTTCTTTGTAAGTTTATTATCGTCGAGAATTACGGCGTATATTTTACTTCGAAGTCCAACAAACTCTCTCACCGGCACAAACATAAAATCATCCTTAAATTTACCAATAACTTTTTTTATTCGTATCATCATTAAATCCACTACTAGTCGGATAATCTGATAAATCAAATAGGTCACGGCGTTTTTCAATATCTTCATAGGCATCTTCACATTTTATATTATAAACTAGCAAATCTGTATCAGTAAATAACAACTCTGAATCTGGCCTCTGCTTTTTGGTGAAATTTTAGTGAAAGTCGTACATCAGCCACTTTGATATATCAAGTACAGCTGCACCGACATAAATCGGTTTATTTAACTTTAAATTTGTCTTTCGTCGTTGTATTGCAACAAGATTTTCATTAAATATTTTCATTCTGACAAAACCATCATCGTTAACTAATTTATTTCTGCGATTTATATCATTTACAATTTCAATATTTGCTCGTTTTCTAATGCTCTCCATTGTCTTTCCAAAAACTGAATTATTCATTAACTTAAAAATATTTTTCTCAAAGTCGGTCTTAGCCACAGCACGACGTTTGGTATTTAAGTCAATATAATGTGACATCCACCTAGACTGATTAAACTTTAGCACACGATGGACTTTTCTTAGAATTAGTCCAGCATCTACTGCTTGTTTTAAATTTTTATAATGTATCACGTAATTTCTTTTATTTAGCAAATTTGGAACTAGCTTATTAACAATAGAATTTTTTGCTGTTGTCATGGCTCCTTGCTCGGCTGATAGTAAACTGTAATCTATCATCATCGATTCTGCACAAAATGGGTAGTCGTTGTGTAGATCATGTAACGAGCTAGGGTAATCTAGATCGACGTCAACAAAATAACTGACATTTTCTGGTAAATCTTTTTCAGTTTCTTTAAGAAATTGATCTGGAGATATCCAATAAAATCCACCACAGGGCATTGGCTCTGACATGGCCCAACCTTACAAATTCACACAATCTTGATAAATAATATGATTAGATGGGAGATTTTTATCATAATTTTTTAGATATTTATTATTAGCTACTGCAATTTTTTTTGTTATAACGCTAATTCCGCCTCTGATACCTTTTTCAATGAAATAAAACATATCGACATCTGTCAAGAGATCCAATTCTATTTTACTTGTTTTTAGTAGAGCGTCCCAAGACAATCCTGGAGCAGAATAACACCAGCAGGGATCTAAACCATAATTTTTATGACTAACTTGACGAAAATTTTCAAAGACATCTGCTAGTAGTAATACATCTGTTTTTAAATATAAATCACGATAATCACCAAATGTTCTGCAGTTAATTTAGTCCAAATATCTAGTGCATATTTGTACTCGTCGTCTGTAATATCTTCATTTTTGAGCTGCGAGTAAATTTATCTTTGCTAGGCAGACAAGTTTCATCAAATCTGCCCCAGTCGTCGAGATACTCATACGGAAACACTCCTTTTCTTGTCAGTAGATTAAATTTATCACCAAAGCAACTTCGCAGATTATTAAAACTGCTACCATCTTTTACAGCATTTTCTACAAGCTCTTCTAATGATGCTAATATAATTGCATGCTGTCAATAAAACGTAATTTTCCGAGAAAACTGACATATAGTTTTCAAAATTATTTGGTATAGATTTTATCTTATTATTTAGTTTTACTTTAGATTTAATTTCCTCGTTGCCAAAAGCTTCTACAATGATATGACTATCATAGCCGCGAAAGTTATGTAAAACGACAGGTATAAACTTTGGTGAATGAGATTTTAAATTGCAATTATTATGAGCTGCCCCACGATACTGGCCAGTTAGATGACAGTGATCGCGCACTTTATCTTGGACTCCGTTTGAGTCTACTAAAGATTTTTCACAAATATGACAATCAACTGCTTCATCAAATTCAAGTTGTTGCTTAGATGTTATTTTCATTGGAGCTGTCTTAAATAATTTCTTAAAAATTTTATTAACATCATCTATAAGATTTTTTAGTAACCATACCGCCGGACTTTCAGATTCACTATCTTTACATCTATATAAATTAACCGGACATGAAAACTTATCGTCGACGCAACAAACTATTTTATAAGCTACTCCGCAAGGAACATGTTGCTGTATTTTTCTTGTACTTGATTTATTAGGATCATTTTCTGCGCCAGCCACTGGAACGAGTAAACACTCGAAATCCGCATAAATAACGAAAGATATATTTAGCTTATGATCGTAATTTTTAAATTTTAAGACTTTTTCTTTTTCACTTGGCATTGTTATTCTTTGAACGTTGATACAGTATTTAAGATGTTCCTGTAGTTTCTCATTGTTAGAAAAACCCTGCAAACATTTGTACCAGAAATATTTCTTCTTTTATTATACTGTCCGCCAAGTAAGCCGTTAAAGTTTTTTTATCCAAACGTAATGTCCTTTATAAAATAATAAATTTATTGTCTTTTGTGTAGCAGTCTGTGAAATATATCTTGGGTAAACATTTTCTCGCTCATCTACTCCGAAAACATTTACTGAAATATTGTTTTGTTTTTCAAACTTTAGTATCTGATTTTCTGCTACTGGAAACGTTATTCCGTTAAAATCTAGTTCGTCTTTGTATGGCAAATACTTTTCAATTCTATCATTATGGTCACTCTGAGGATGTTTCGCAGACAAAATTGACCAACGAAAACATTGATCTTCGTTGTTTTTAACATTTATACAACATTTTTTGTTTTTAATTTTTTTAGGGAGATCAACGTAAGAACTACCTCGCAATATGTTATATTTTGCCGTGTGAATTAAAACTTCTTTTATCATTTCAAATTTCCAATCTGACCCAGATGAAGTAAATTCCTCCAATGTTTTATTTATTTCTTGGTGTATTTCAGCGGCGACTGTGTCAATATTTGTTCCAGTTAATATTTTTCGTGATTTAGCTGTTAGATATGGTTCGGAAATTTTGCTGTCGAAACTTGTATTTTCAAAAATTATATCAAGTATATCTTTCTCGATTACCTGTAACTTTGATAAAATCATATGATACTGAACTATTAGTTTGATACTTTTGTGAGCTGCAAGTTCTTGAGCTATGACTGGTTGTAAAAGATAATATAAATTTGTAGAGTTAAAATTTGCTAAAACATTTTGATTATAAAATTTGTAACTGTTGTCGTATCCGGCAAATGCTGTAGCAATTTTTTTCTGTTTTGATAATGCTCTTTTTAGCAATATCACGCAATTTTAACATTGTGTTATATATGGCATTTTATATTTAATTAAAAATTACGTAAAAATCAAATAGAGATATAAAATCCTTATAGTATAATAACAGAAATTTCAATATATATGAAATTGACAGCGGAGGAGCAAGAAGCATATCATGTTCACCTGAAGTACAACTTATATGCAGGAAATGTATTAGGTTCGGTTATTAACATAAAATCTAAAAAATCTATTGGTAGACCAACGCCAGCTGGAATGATAATACAGATATGACTAAAATGTTTAGAAAAGATTTTGTTTATACTTTGTTCTGCGATGATATCCCAGCTGGACAACGAGTTTATAGAATCAATAATTCGATTATCGATGATATTATTGAAAATTTAGCACTACAAAACGAATTTCAACCTCATCCAGTATTTGATCTATATGAAGCATCTGACAAAGGAATTATTCAACATAAAAAAAAAAACAAAAAAAGTTGTTGGAAATTTAAGCAATGATGGTTATTTAGGTGTAATGGTTAGAGGAACTAAAACAGATTTTGTTAATTATCTGTCACATCGTTTTAGCTATGAAACTTTTAACGGTTCTATTCCAAATAATTTAGTTATTGATCATATTAACAAAATTAAAACAGATAATAGAAATGAAAATTTAGATTTAGTAACACCAAAAGAAAACACTAAACGTGGAGCTGGTTATGATGGATCTAATTTTAAAGATCCAAAATCAGTTATTTCAGTAAATATAGAAACTGGAGAAAAAATAAAATTTGACTTAATAACAGCTGCTGGGAAATATCATAAAATTAATTCACGGCGATTAAAAGATGTTGCCGATGGCGTACATAAATCAGCAACGTCAACGTCAACCTTCGACAGATTTAGTTTTAAATATGACGATCAATGATGTTTCTTAGCTCGGTTTTAGTTAAGCAATTATGTGCAAACATCAAAATATCATCTTTATCAAATTTTAATGTTATAAACGAACTTTCATTAAGTTTATTTTTTTCTGCTACTGTTAGGAGAATTTTATCATTTTCGCCCTGCATTACAATAACGTCAACAGAGTAAGCACTACATCCCGACAGACATTTTCGAACTGCTTCGGCTAGTTCCTTGTAATTTAATATATTAACTTTTTGATGATATTTAACATCTGGAGATTTTGTTTCGCTGGCCATTATTATTTATAATTAGATAAAAGTATATTATAATATGAACTTTATGAAAAGACTTGCTGATATATATTCGGAAGATTATATCGCCACAAAATTACCAGTAACAAAACTCCAAGTAATTTTGCCAATTACTAACGACAAAGTCGCAGACAAATTTTCTAGCTATAGCGAAGATGATATTTTGTACAACAACAATGATGACAGCAACGTTGCTGTCGCTGACAGAAAAAATTACAGCAGGCCGACAACTGGACGATATAATGCTAAGTATCACATTGCTAAAAAAAATAATAAAATTTAATTTAACTGTTGTAGAACAACAAATATTTTGGCAGCTTATCAAACAGTTTTTAAATCTAAAAATAACTGGCCAGCAAAGGAGCATAAAATACGATTTTATTTTTACTAAAATATTAAATTTGATGCCAGTTGATAATGAAAGAAAATTACATTTAATTTCGTTATGTAAACCTATCAAATGTAAATCTATACTTGTAAGATACGAACAAATTTATAATAATATTATTGCACAAAATTGGGAAAATTCTAAGTTTGTATCGACCGAGTTGGTACCCAGCTATTAAATTTATCGCTATATCCTCTCCATGTAGCTAAACTTTTGTTGCCGCGTTTTCGGATAACTTTTTCAATAACAAATACGTCTTGGGAAGTTTTCTGAAGTTCATGCTAGAAAAAAACTACCAGTTATAGGTTCACCTAATAAGTCACTGGTATTGTTAAAAGTACTTTATCAACAACAAATACTTCTTCGCTCCAGTTTGGAGTAAATCCTTTTTCAAATGTTTTTATCGTCAGAGAAATTCTAACTTTATCACCAACTTTAAATTTATGTCTGCGGTACATGTTTTCGTTCGCCAATATCGGATTTTAAATTGCGTCGTTTGGCGACATTTTAGTGGTTCGGTGTTCGTCAACAATGTTTTGTAAATTATCAATATATTTATTTGTATTTTTAGCTGTCAGATACTTATGAATTTTTTCGTTTAGCGTGCGATTAAATCGCTCGACGACAACGCTTTTACCTTCATTTCCTATAACATATTTTTTGATGTTATTTTGTTCTAAAAACTGCTCAAATATTTTATTAAAAAGGTCTGCTCCGTGATCGGTCCAGATTCTAGTTGGTTTCCTTTCTGTAGTTGTTATTATTTGTTTTAGCGAATCAGTTATCGACGTTCCTGTCTTATCTGAAACTGGAACACTAAAAGCATATTTACTAAAAACATCTATGACATTACAAAGATATTTCTTATTATCGTTAAACTGAGCAAGATTTGACACATCTACTAAATCTATTGCCCAGATGTCATCAACGGCATTTGCGACAACCTTACGTTGCGTAAACTCTATTTTTTAGGTTTATGTAATTCAGCTGCAAGATCATCATACAATTCTTTTTCTCCTAGTCCCAATTTATATTTTGCTCCAATAAAACCCTGCACCAACTTTCTATCAATACGTTCTCGCATATGTATCGGCTTCATATCACGAAGTTCGTCTAACATTACTTTATCACAGTCTGATTTTGAATTCTCTACATGAACGTTATCAGGATGTTCTATATCACGGTAGCAGATATCATGGCGCATTGCTATCTCATCAGCTTGATTGTAAGGCTCTTGTCCTGGCAGCGGATTATCATTTTCATCTAGTTGTTTATCAAGAGGATTATAAGGTCCAGTGTATTTATCGCCTGGTAATGTCCAACCGCCTTTTGGTTTCGGTAATTTGCCAATTACTTTATATATATCTGTACCTGTTCCTATTATTTCCCGGTGATTACAACGTTGACAATATGTGACAATTTTATTTTGCTCAAGACAGAGATCTCTGTCAGAATCACACTTGCATATCATTCTATTAAAATAACTTTTACAATAATAACTTTCAGTCGTCTACTTATTAAATATTTGTTTTCTGTCGTCTACTAAAACAACGTCCCTGACATTGTCAGGGCAACCAGCTCCCAACGATTTCTTTAAAAACATATTTTTTCTTATACCGTAGACTGCGCAAATACTTTTTAGCATCGTCCTGTCGTACTTTGTTTTTTCCGTTGTTTCATTAATATTTTCTGTTTTAGTTTTACATTTGAGACATTATGTTGACATTATATATTTGTAATTTAGATAAAATTGGAAAAAATATCTATAATTTTGTGCAATCTTATCATTAGCGTGATAAGGGTGCTTATCAAACTGTAAAATAAATTTTTTAAAAAAATTAAATTTAGTCTGGAACATTTGTTTAATAAACAATATATAATAATATCCACAAGCAGAAGTTCCAACAGGCTGAATTTGATTAGACGAATAATATATTATTTTATATTTTTTGTTTATATATTTTTTTATCGCGTCACTTGGTGGAAGTCCAAATGAGTCAAAGTTGTTGTTATTATAAACTGCTACCCAATCTGTACCAGATCCGTTGTTGAAATCTTGTATATTTATCACACAGGAACCACCTGAGATGTTAGCAAGTTCATCTTTGGAATAAACTCCGTGGAAATTTTTTACTTGTTTTAGCTTATCAAGTATATCAAAGTTACTTAGCGGGGAGGTCGTGTTCCCGGCAATGTTAGTCCACGTCCGATTCCTAGTAGACCCGGAAGAATACTTCCCGCTAATCCCGCCATAAGTAAAGGAAGAAATCCTCCTTTGGTTGTTCTTCGACGTCGCGGTGTCTTTTTTCTTTGTTGTTGTTGTTTTTCTTCGTCGTGGCGTTATATTTATCAGTCACATAAAATTTTGCTAAGACCGACATTCATACGAAACATTAAACTAAAAAATTAAACTGAAAGTTTCTTTATACCATGGCCTTCAACTGCTTTTTTCGTTGCACCAGATATTGCGCCAGACGCTGCTGCTAGTCCTAATGTACCCAACACCCGCAAAATTGTAGGTAAAAGCGTTCTGGCTATTATAGATAGTGCCGGACCGAAGAAACCACCTTGTTTTGCCATCTCTGTTATTTGTGCGGCACTTAAATTTAAAACAAAAGGTTTGCCGTGATCGTACATATTCACTTGTTTTTTGGTTAACATTAATTTTGTCAAAATACCCTTGGAAATGTCAGGGTTGATTTGTAATGATACCTGCCTCTGCTTTGCAACAGCAGCTGCTAATTTTTTAACTTGACCATCAGTCAAATATATTTCTTTTACAGTATATTTTGTCATCTTATATTAAAGATATAAATTAAACTTGCAAACTTACTGGTAATTTTTAAACTTGTACTGTCATTTTGCCTCCAACAGAATCAATCGTAATAAATCTGTCACTGATCACCAACGCGTACACGTACAACTGTTCTGCTGGAACTGCTCCTAATGTCCAAGTAATTTCAAGATCAGGTGTCGAGTCGACAGCTCGCTCGCTATGTTTACTAACATGAAAAAAAAATATTGGATAAAGTGTACGAAATTCCTCTACTGATATCTGAGATCCATCTCCAACATCCTGATATTTTTGCACTGCATCAAGCAGATACATGTATGGTCGAGTAATATTTTTATTAGCGTCATCTGCAAAATTACATTCTATCGCTCGCTCCGGATATTGTTTTGAATTTAGTCTAGCATATATTCGTCTAACATCAGCGTTATCAAATATCGCATTATTTTGTTGTTGGTTACCTCGTCGCGCTTGCCGTTGAAATAAAACAAACAATTGCCTCGGCAGTTGTTCACTTGATGTTGTAACTCGCCATGTGTTGTCAGTAGTATTTGGAACCGCTGTTTGATATATTTTATGTTGCTGAAAATAAATTCTGTTTGTAAGTTTTTGCAGCATATCATTTAATTCTGACATTTTAGTGATTGATGGTGTTATTCATGGCATCCACAGCGCAAGTTTATTTATGATAAACTGTACATCAGCTCCGCCATATCGAAATAGGCAGTTGTTTTGTTCTGCTCGATCTAAAATAAGTGTATGTTTAACTCCACAAAATACTTTATTGTAATCGCGACAAAAGCCAAATATTGTACTTAACGGCAGCATCATTGTAATTTGACGTGATCCTTCCACAAGTGCCTTTCTCTTAGCAAAACCTTCATTGTAACGTGGATTTTTTAACTTCAGTCGTGTTATTGATTAAATCTAACATTAAAACGCTGTTCGCACCTGCAGCTGGTGGGGTTATACCCAAATTATTACAAGCAGCAATAAGTGAGACTCTTGTAGCGGCTTCATTAGCGTCTGCGGCTGGTGCGGCTATACCTAAAGCAACAGCATTAAGAATAAGAAAAGTTCTTACAATTATAACATCTACAGCGGCATCAGCTCCGTGTAATAAAACACCTTTCAAGAAAAGTTCGGTCGATTCAGCTGAACCACGTCCAGTATCCTTAAACCACATCGTATTAGTTGTAGTTGATCTGGAGTAATCGTCGGAAAACGAAATAATATTTAAGATTGTACTTGCAACTTGCAGGTGACTTGAAATATCCTCAAGAGTTTGATTGGCTAGTTGATATCTAGCACTTTTAAATAAGCACCAACCATCATTTATAAGAGCTACTTCTGTGTTAGCTCCAATTGCAACAGGTGGATTGGCCACTGTCATAATCTGACCGCGAACTTCCAATATTGCTTTGTGTGGCAGTAGAGATACATCTTCGTCTCGGGTATTAAATGTTCTAATACCAGCTTTATTTGGTTCATTAGAATTTTCATCGAGATCCTCAACATACTCAAATTCTGTTACAGTGTCATCGATGTCATAGATTTCTGCTAAATCGAGATAATTTTTAACAGACAATTTTTATTTATTAGATTATATAAAATTTTATTGCGGCGCTGTTACTTTAGATATTAATTTTTGTATAATCTGCTCGCCCTTTGGTGATAAAAGATTTTTTGTTGCTGTTATCATACCACGTTGAGTTTCTTTTGTTGGAGCGATTTCTGATATAACTTGTTTTATCTCAGATGAAGACGGTGTGCCTTTAATTTTATCAGCTATGTTTTGTCCCACCGCAGTTACAGCGGCAGATGCAGCTCCAGTTGCAAAAGCTTTACCTGCGTCAAGTGCAATTGGTGCAACTTTACGCGCGATTTCCGGAGCATTTTCAATAATTTTAGTAAATATATTTCCCAAAAATCCACCAATAATTTTTCTTCTGTAAATTGTTTTTCTCTGTTTCATTATATCTGAGGTTGTATAATTTTATTGCGCTCGCAGGTGTAAATAGTAAGTAACAACCTCGTTGTTCAAATCCAGCTGTCGTCCAGATTGATCTGTCAACTGTATATGTATTGTTGTTACTTGATTTTCAACATTTAGTGGATAATAAATAACTTGCCGTGGACTAATTTGCGTGAGCGATCCCGGTGGAACATCTGGCGAAAAGCTATATATTGTTTGTCCTTTACTACCCTGGGCTGAGTAAGATCCAGAAGCAATAGAGCAATTTATTAATATTGTGTTTACGTCAGTTATATTTACCGGCAGTTCACCGTCATACGCTATAGTTTGTTATGTGGTTGATCCGTATTGTTTGTGAGTAAATCCAATCAGCGACGCTGTGCTTGTTGCTGACGGAAAATCTATTATCAAGTTATTGTTTAATGTTATTCTAGCGCGTAATGTGTTATAATTCGGTACCAGTTCAAAATTGTCTGAAACTCCTCTATTTTTTTTTATTAATTCACGTATCGCCTTATTTAAATCAGTTACGTTGTAGGCTCCTTGCGGAATTTTAACTGATTTCCATGTAGGTCCTGGAGCTGGAGTTAAAGTAAAATCAAATTCGTCATTGACACCAGTTTTCACGTTAGCCATAGAATGCCAGCACGTGCAGGAAATTAGTCCAATTTCATACTGTTTTTCAGTATCAAGTTGTATTGGCGGAATATAATTTACTGAAAACTTTGTGCTATCTTTAGCGGCTATGCTAGAGTCTAGTAATAATGTTGTCGACATTTTTTGTATAAAATTGTTATATTAAATCGTTCTGGTTTATATTAAATCATTGTGCAAAATTAACATTTACAAAATTGACATTTATAAAAATTAAATCGCCTTGATTTATATCAAATCAATGTGTAAAGTTTCGTACTCGTCATATGTTAAAAAATTTTCTGATCTCAAATGATCAGTATGTCAATAATTTCATAATCAATTTCAGCGCCAACATTCCCAGCTTCTTTTGATGATATCAACGGCATTAATCTGCCTATCATTTCGGCAGTTGATGTATATATTTTTACACCGGTTCCTGTTTTTGCTTTTGCAGCTCTCTCTAAGCGAAGTCTATCACAACCGTTAAATACATTTTAAAAACTTCGTCTTTCAGTTCTGGATTTTCCAGTTCTAAATTTTACTGCAGCATTTTTAGAAACACCAGCAATAACACCATCTCGGGCTTTTTTGTAACGTTCTGTGAAATCTTTTTCTTCAGCTTCATCAATTTCATCTAAAGCTTGTTTACCATCTTTTAACTTATTTAATATAACAATTAAAGTATCATATTCATTTTGTGTTAATTTATCAAATATTATCAATATCTTCAATATTATTTTCTTTTATAAAAGTATCATAATCTGAATCTTCTATTTTTTTCTTTATCATTTCTTTTATTTTTTCAATTTGCTTCCTTCTTTCAGTTTCTTCGGAAGTTTTTATTTTTCCTGGGGATATAACTAGTGGCTGTTCAATCTCTTCTAAAAATGTTATGCCTTTTGATATCCCAGCTTCTTCTTTTCCATATTCTTTCACTCGATTTTCATCATTTAATTTGAGTTTCCTTAAAAGATTTCAACCCTTACCAAACCCGTTAATTCTATTAGCATCAGCTGTTAGATGAAAGACATCAGCAATAACACCATCTCTAAATTTTTCAGTTAATTTAATCATTTCATTATCTCTGGAAGCTTTGTTCAATTTAGTATCAGACTCACTGCCAGCAAGTATTATTACATTTAAGTCATTAATAAGTTTATCATATCTTTCTTTCGACCAAGTTTTTATATTATCAATATCATTTATATTATTTTCTTTTATAAATTCATGATATTCACTATCTGATATTTTATCATTTGTTTTTTTCCTATAAAATCGTCTTTTTTCGTCAACATCTAAAAACTTTATCGTTCTCTCACCAATATCTTTTTGTTCTTTTTCAATATCCTCCATTCTTTCTGATAATTTTCCCAACATAATCCTAATTTCATGTGAAGTTAATTCTGCTAATCTTCGTTCAAATAAAATTGGATTATTGATCAGCCGATTTAGTTCATTTAGTCTAGCAACAGGATCAGCAATATTTGCTACAAGAGCTTCAGCTAATCTTCCTCTTTCCTCATCAGATCTGGCGACAATTTTTGCACCAGCTGGTTCTTGTTGTTCCTTAACTAATCCAACCAAACCTTTTTCCTGTAGTTGCTTAAGTTCTTCTTCTGATAATGGTTTAGTTTTAGGTTGTTTTCCAAGTAGTGCCTCAGTAACTGGTTTAAGAATCGTAGCTGTTGTTTCTGCAGCAGTTACTTGTCCACGTCGTGCTTGCTGTACTTTTTGCTTAAATTCTGCTTGAGATTGAGCAAGTTTTTTTTAGATCTTCTCTATGTTTTCTATATTTTGCTCGTTTATCCATTTTATTAAATATAAATTTTATAAAATTAACACTATCGAAAACAAAAACTTACTGCAAGTAACTGTCAATACAACAACGAAACATTTTAGTTGGATCACGTGTAAGTTTATCAAACAAGAAAAAGTTATATTTATTCGCTGTCGCCTTATGATATAATTCGATAAATTTATCTTTTGTTACGTCGCCGCATTGCTCGGTCGCGATATTTCTAACGTCAACATTGTCCAGTCCCGGAAATAATATAAAACAACCAGTATTTCGTGTGATAAATCTGTCAACATTATTAAAACCTTGGGCGAGATAAACAGAATTACATTTTTTATTTCGCGACAGTGAAAAATACGATCTTATTTTGTTCATTTCTACATTGTTTAGCGGAATATCGTCAAAAACAACTATCTTATACTCGGACGAATCAAGTTGATTAACTGGAACAAGATCTTCTGGTTGTTTGATAATAAAAAAAATCTTCACCAGCATCAAGAGCATCACGAAGTTTGTTATTATATTTGCTTAGCAGCTCGTACTTATCTTGTTGTGGATTAATTGTATAAATATAAACTGGATCGTAGTTAAATTATCGCCTAACAGTAAATTCATAAGCAAATTTGTTTTCCCGATCCAGTTCGCCCAACAGTAAGATAATGACAATCTGGAAGTTCGTTGTTATGTTTATGTTTCACCAACCGCTCTGTATCAAAATTTAATATCGACGATTATGCCATTGTTTGTTATACAATTTTATGTTATATTAAACTGACTAATATTAACAATTTTTTGTAGGACAATAAATAAATAAATAATGAGTTATTATACAAAATTTGGAACATTAATAGGAGATTCGTTGGCTGTAAGTACAACAATAACAAACGGCAAGACTGATTTATCGGGTTACCTAAAAAAATCCGGCGACATAATGACGGGAAACCTGTTTATGTCAAATCAACGAGTACTAGGTTTAGAAACAGTGTATCCACTAATAAATGTTGTTGATACACAAGCTGTTAGTTATGCACAACTAAAATCCGTCGATAATAATAAACTATCATTGACAGGAGGAACTTTAAGTGGCAACTTAGATATGTCAGAAAAAAATAAATAAATTTGGAGACCAGGTATCCACCAACAAACTTAAATTATACGCAAGCGGTGAGTTATTCACAGCTGAGGTATGTGGATGATAACAAACTTGATAAAGTCGGTGGAACGGTTATAGGTAATATCAACATGTCAAGGAAAAAAAATATAAATTTAGAGACTGCATATCCGCCAGAAAACTTAAATCAAACACAATCTGTAAGTTATGCACAACTAAAATCTGTTGACGATAATAAACTTAACAAAGCCGGCGATAGAATGAGAGGTAACCTTACAATGAGTAATAACTCAGAAGTAACTGGATTACCGACAACCTCACCACCAGCTAATGATGCTGATGTTATTAGTTATGCTCAGTTAAAAGAAGAAATTACCTCATATTTTAAAAAATCTGGTGGACCAATGTCAGGTAACATAAACATGAGAAATAATAAAATAACTACGACATATGTTCCAGTTAACTATAATGATCTGACAAATAAAGTGTATGTTGACAGTCTGTCTAGTAGTACAAAACGAACTAAAAACATTGTTGGGTATATCCCAACACTTTATAAAGCAACTGACAATCGAGTTGGGTTTGAGGTAAGCGCATCAGAATATTATCCTGAAAACTATCCTTATTACGCCTTCTCTGATAGACAAGAATGGACGACAAACGGAGAAGTTGAAAATTTTTGGATCAAAATTAAATGTCCTACTGCAGTTGCTATTTGGCAATTTCATTTGCGAGGCCGATTAAACTCTAGTGTTGGTCGAATTTATAATTGGCGATTTGAAGGATCAAATGACGATATCAACTGGACAACATTGTATAGCACAACAAACACTTACATTTCAACAACACAATATTTTACAATCCGGACAGAAAACACTGTTAACAAGTACTTATATTTTCGAGTTAATGTTTTAGCTGCTGAACATCCATTTCCAGGACTGATAGCATTTCAAATATACACACTCGACCAACAAATTTAATCTAATGCTATAAAATAATGGCAGAACCACCAATTATAACCATTGCAAGAGAATTTTATGATAATATTTTTAACCCTAAAATATATGTTGGAGCTGATAATGTATCAGCAGAAACAATCCAAAATATGAAATATACTGGTATCAGTTTATTAAACAGACTAATATCGCCAGATAATGTTACTAATTTTATTCGCGTTATGTATATGCGAGGACCACAACTGAAAAAGCAAAAGAAAACTTTGATATTATAAGCAGATACTGTCATCCTGATGATTGTCTAGAAGAACAAAAACACGTTGAAATTATATTTTAAAAAATATTACTCGAACTTGATTGGTCTAACATAGATTTGATAATAAAATCAGACTTAATAAAAGCACGAGTTTATAGTGGAAGAACACTGGAGGAAAGACGAATAAACGAAAATCATACTCATCTTGACAAACTAGCGGTAAATAAAAAAATGAAAATAAAAAGAAGCAGAGATTTATATGATAGTTTTTCAAAACGAGGTATATTTAAGTATCTCGGAATGTACTACCACGACAAAGAAACCTTGGTTAAAATCGTTACTATGACGTCAGACGCAGAGTTAATTATTAAAGTGTACGCAAACGCAATTGTGCCAATGATACGTAAAAAAGACCCAGAATTTGATCCGATTATTGTTATTAAGTCTCAAAAGATAATCAAAAGTTTAGACGATGAAATCAGTAATTTTAGTAATGATGAGAAAGAAAAGTTTTTTGAAGAAGTCAATCAAACAAAGTTGGAAGTAAAGTCTGATTCTTATTATGATATAAGTGAAGAAGACGATGTTCCATTCCCATCAATCCAGTACTCTAGACAATTATCACTACGAAATTATTACAACGAAATTAAAACAGTACTCACAAAACCATATGAAAAATTAATGTTAAAAGTAGCTTCTGCTTTGGTCTTCTTAAAATTGAACTAGATAAGCTTAAAAAATTAATGTTAGCAAATTTCGTAGTCGCATATGCAATTATCAGACAACATCTTGTTCTAAAAAATTTCATATTAGATCAGTTGAGTTTAGTATTAGGGTATATTGATGAAACAGAAATCCATTACAGTAATTTGGTAAATAAAACAGATTTGTATGAGAGTGAAGTAGGAAATAGTTTTGATTCATACGCTTGTTTAAAGAAACAATATGTACTAACAGATGAGCGATATGATGATATTTCGTCAGATGTTTATGATAAATACAGAGAGTTTTTAGCTGATCCTAAAAATAATAAGTTCCGCGAGTTTCTTGATTCAATTGTTGGTGCAAGAGTTTTTAATATAACATAAAATATTGTATAATGAAAAAACAAATCATCGATTTCAATCATATATCAGAAGAAATTCCAAAACAAGATGTTGACGCGCTAGCACAATATTATAAATTTTATCATAAAAACCTCTGGTGTGTAAAAGAATGTCATAAATACTATCGTAGAATACTTCGAGTAATATCATATTTGCTATTGTTAATGACTAGCTCTGGTATAATCTCAAGTGGAGCATTATTAAATCCGTTTTTGTTAATAATATCTGGTGTCGGTGTCTCTCTTTCAACAGCTTGTTAAAAGATTGAACCCAAACTTGAAACAAAAAAAAGATTCTTGTAAAACAGCAAGTATAACTTACAAAAAATTACTTGATCAGATACGATCTTACTTGCGAGGTGTAAAATATGATATGGACGATTTAATACGCGAGTTTGGTATTATTGACAGTATGTTAACGGATATCCTACCAATGAGAGTCAGCAGGTATGAAAAAAATTATCATAAGATATGGCTACAACAGTAGATGTTTATTTTTGACTTTTAGCTTTAGAAATATCATTATCAAATAAAATATCAACCATATTGTCAATAAATATCATCAAATCATCTGACAAACCTCTTATTCATTCGTCATTTTCAGCTGCGAATAACCATACTGACCCATATTTTGGTGATATATGGTAACCAACTTTTTTAATACAGTCGCTTATTATTTTAGGTTTTATGCCAGTATAGCATGAGGCTGATTTTATTGAATCAAATCTCTTACAAAATTTGTTTGTCAGATCAAATCCAACATGTCTTATTGGTGATGGATAATAATCCATATTATATTATATTTCATTGTTCAATATGAAAAAATCTAGAGGTCTCCAATATTTTGTAGAGGGGTGGGGGTCTCTGATCTTAGAACCCGCATTTGGTTTAGGATCAGCCTATTACTATACTAAAGAAAGAAAATATTTTATCACCAAGAAAGTTAATCCAGCAGGTCCTTGGAGTTCTGGTCCAGGATCCGCTTTTGGTTTAAGATCCGCCTCCTATCTTACTACTTGTACTTTGACGAATTATGGCCAGGTACTGAACTGGGTCAAGAAAAGAGCGCGTCGAGTCTAATCGTCACAATATAGGGTAGTACGAATTTCTTTATCAACATGCGCAGCTTTCATTGTGACATCAAATCTTTATTTCGAGCAATGGCAGTTATAACGAGGATCCATCTTGACTCAGTGAGTAGCGCGACTGACTCAAGATCATAACGGGACGATTTCGAATCCTACACAGAGCAAGCAGGTCAGTGTAGTATTAAATTTTGACCCCGTTGAATTCTGACCCCGCCGGGTCTGCTTTCAACGGTGAAAGTTGACCCAGGGTCAGTTCTTAACGTTGAATTTTGATTTCACAGTCGTTGAAAACTGATCTCAGAGTTGAATTTTGATCAACAAAAGCAATGTAATGCAGTACATGCAGTAATGGAATTATGGATATAGTTATCTTCCTTATTTGAAATGGATATAATGTAATTTTGTTTGTACTTCGTCTGCTGCATTCCATCAAACATATCAGAAGTATGTAGATTTCTAGGCATAACCAACTATGTTTGACGGTTTATCCCAAATTGTTCAACAATCAGTGAACCTCTTCGAGCCGTAACCAAACAAATTCAACCATGGGAATAGGGTGAACAACATGATAAAGCGTTTGAAAAACTCAAACAGAATTTAACAAATAACGCAATAATAGCGTATTTCGATCCTAAGATGGAATCGCAATTAATTGCAGATGCAACTGGTGTCGGTCTAGGCGCATTATTAACTCATAATGGAAAGGTTATTGCTTACGCCAGCAGAACACTTTCAGAGGAGGAAACTCGATGTTCAAAGCCGGAACGTGAAGCAAAAGTTTGGAGCTGTGAGCACTTCCATCCTTACCTGTTTGGTCATACCTATAAACTAATCAGTGACCACAAGCCACTGGAAATTATTTTCAAAGATCCAAAATTACAACCCTCTGCAAGAATCGAGAGATATCGATTGAGATTACAAGCATACAGTTTCAAAGTAGTTTACAAACCAGGTAAAACAAATGCAGCAGATTACATTTCGCGACATCCCAAGGCTGGTACTGAATGCTGTAAACATTCTGAAGTTGCAGAAGCTTATGTTCAGTTCATATCTGTTAATGTTGTAGATATCATGGTACCAATTGTATTTCCATAGACCTCAGTGCTATTGTTTTGTGAAATAAATATACTTTCTATCCTGCCTCAGCATGGGTGTCGCACACTGTCATATATAACAATGTTGGATCGCCAATTTTACAAGGACAGAACCAGGTATTTTATTGCAATTTAGAGAAATAGCACTGTAGGGACTAAACAAGGTTAAGAGCTACCAGTTGAGTATCTTGGCAACATGTGAGCTTATATTAATTCATATCTAGATCATATTTTGTAATTTTTATGATTTTCTTTTTCAAATGTCATAAACATCATTGAAAATGCATTACAAAAATCAAATCCAGTAGACAAAATTGTCACTACAATGATATGTAATGGAATAAAATAAAATTAAAAAATGTAAAACTAGCAAACAAGTAATTAAATTACATATACATAACATTTCTCTCCATAAACAAAAAGAAAAATTTATATAATAAAGCTTTCTTTTTACCATATGTTAATTATATATGAGGTAAAAAAATAATTACATAAGAACTCTTATGAATTATACAAAGTGTACATGAAATAATATTTCTATACACGAGAATTTTTTAAAGCCTGACAGAAACTACAACTCTTACATAATGCACCAATCATAGCTAGTTCTGTCGTTTATTTCTGAATACAATGTTTCCTACACCTTAACCTCTGCCCACCTGAGCAGTATGTTAGAGTTGGGGTTCTGGACCACTTTTTGGGGTGGGGTCACTCAGTCGCAGAAAAAGTGGGGTTTTGTAACCAATTTTGCAAGGGTAGTCACTAAATCGCCTGTGTTTGTTGTGAAACAGTACATTTTGATCTTAGTGATATGAATTCGACTATGAGATCACCATTGGCTTCGTCCTTGAACTTTCCAAGAACCTTTTTCTTATCTGTACAGTAAAGCGGGTTATCATCTGGATAATCACTGAGGTCAAAGTATTCTCGGTGATCGTACATACATATCCTGGTAAACTTCTACTGTTTGAATCTCATGTATGAGTTAATCGGTATCCTTCATGAGCAGACTAGCACGATATCCGTACATCGACTATATAAATCCATAACGGAAATCGAGCATGAGCATTTTCAAAAGCTCGAGTACAGCGGCTCCAACGTAAATGGGTTTATCTAGCTTAAGCTTGTTTTTTCTGGACTCCATCTCGACTAACTCTTCGTCAAAGATTTTCATATGCATGAAGGCATCCGATGAGACAAGTTTATCACGTCGTCGCACGAACTTAATGATTTCAATGTTTCTGCGTTTTCTTGTGTTTTCGATGGTCTTTCCGAAGACGGTCTTGTTCATGAGTTTGAAGAAATCTTTGTCGAAGTCTGTGTTAACTTTGGTTCGTTGCGATGTATTGAAGTCAATGTATCTTTTCATCCACGGAGCCTGATTAAACTTCAGTACACGATGAATTTTATCAAGCACCAGTACGTGTCTCAGCGACTGATCCAGACCTATAAATCAGCCCCACCCCGTGATGATGCTGATTTTCGGGTTAGGGACTGATATCACCTATTCATTGAAAGCTGCGATTATTCGCTGACACTTTTGTC
Source organism: Megalonaias nervosa (assembly GCA_016617855.1). Taxonomy (NCBI): domain Eukaryota; kingdom Metazoa; phylum Mollusca; class Bivalvia; order Unionida; family Unionidae; genus Megalonaias; species Megalonaias nervosa. Next base: position 39,274 of record JAECUM010014876.1, on the reverse strand, counting down.
TGCACACATCGGTGTACATTTTATACACTTACCGGTATTTCTCGTGGCTGTGGAGCTACCGTCGGCTGAAGGGTTCTTTTGATAACATGTACATTATATTTCCGGAACAAATTCTTTGTTTGGTGACTTTTAAATCCATGTGGAATATCACAACCATCTGTCCTGTGGCCATTTTAAATTTCGTGCTAGATACGGCTGTTACCAATTACCGGCATGTGTCTAAAGTGTACGCAAGATTGTTCCGGAATGATTTGCATGCAGCAAAATTGCGCATTTTAATGAACAGGTGTCATCATACTCACATATCGTCCATCAATATCAAAACAGCTTTGGGGTGGGGTGGGGGGGTTGATTTATCGGATTTTACCTGATCTAGTAATCGGTAGTGCATGATGTCATTGGTCTTGTTCATGACACTGGATATAATTTTTTTATATTTTTTTATCTTGATATCTCCAAGGCCAAACTTGTCTGTTTGTGCTAGTTGTTCCGTAGGGAGCATCTCATTGGAGACTAAGAGTTGTTCAGAGCAGAAGGGATAATCGTTGTGTAGATCATGTAAGTTTTGTGGATAGGTCAAGTCGACTTCAACAAAATAGCCAACATCGTCCACATAACCATCAGCACGTTCCTGCATAAACTGTTCATCCGATATCCAGTGAAATCCACCTGTGGAGATTGTTGGCGTCGAGATAAAGGATATATGTGGAAGGTTTATTGGGATCTTAGTTGTACATGTATTTGTTGTTGGCGATGGCATGCTTTTGATGACGACGGAATTCCCCCTCTCACCATCTGCTCTGTAAACAATAATATGTCAGGATCGGTGAAATGCTTGAGTTGTACCTGATATGTTTTAAGTAGAACATCTCATGATAAACCAGGTAATACTTGAGGTAAACGGACACTTTTCTGTCAAGTTTTGGCAGCACGATACAATTTCTGAACTCCTCCAGAGACAATACTTTAACATTTCTTCCTGAAAGTCGAAGTGATCCAAGACGTGAGTGTGGTACCAAGCGTACAAAGCTCGTTGTTCGGTTTGCATGTTGTCGGGGTCGTAGTAGTGAGCATCAGGCAAATGGTGTAGAACGGCGTGTTGATTGGCTTCGGTATTGAAAAATGCAGAAATAGCCTTTGGCCATCGCATAGTCATTGTTGTGGTAGTAGTGTACATATGGTCTGCCGATCTTGTCGACATGACAGATTACAGAACATAGAACGATCATTTCATGACAGTCATCGATGTCTTTAGCAACTACGCCTGGGTGGTTTCTCTCAAAAACGAAAAAGGAAACACTATCGTTGAGGTGTTTGACAACATTGTGGGTACCCCTGCAAACCCCAATATTACGGGTCGATCACAGCAGTGAATTTTACAGCAACGACAAATCAAACTTGGCTTCATAAAAAATAACCTCGACATGTACAGCTCACAAAATCGAGATAAAGCCGCTGTCGTTGAACGATTTTACTCATGTGGAAAAGATTCACCAGCGATAACACCAACAAATACTTAGATTTGTTTTTTTTTTACCAGAGGTCATTGACCAGTATAATCATGTATGGCATCGAAGCTTTAAAATGTCTCCAGCAGAAGCTTCATCAGTAATCTCACAGGGTGACCATGACCGAAAACAGGAGGTCACAGACACCTTATGTTTTAGACATAGATTTAAAGGAGGTGACCGCGTTAGAATCAGCAGACATATAAAGCAAATCCAAGAAAGGATACACACCCAAATGGACCGAGGAAGTCTTTCTGGTGGATACAGTCAAGATAACAATGCTGGTCACGTACATGCTTAAAGATGCCTCAGAAGAACCCATAGAAGGTTCTTTTTACGAGCAAGAATTATAGAAAACCAACCAAGACGTGTTCAGGATCGAAACGTCCTTTCAACCGAAGGTAAAAAGATCTCTCGTCAAACGGTTGGGTTACCCTGACACATTTAACTTGTGGATTCCGACGTTGGCGTTGACATCCTTGAGGGACTGAGCGCATGAGGCAATAATGCCTCCGATATAATTTTATCGTAAGCTGCTGACACCTTTTTGCCAAAGACTGGTTGACACTTCGCTGCTTGCTCTCGAAGTCCCACCCCCTCAAAAATACGCTTAAACACATATCAAATTTGATAAATTTCTGAAGGCCTGGACGCGAAGCTCTCGTTACCAGGTTAAGCAACTGACAAGACTAATCTCGCTGTGATGCTCATATATTAAATTGCTATAACTAATTCTGGATATGGTACTGCTGGTCTCTGGTGACTGTGACATCGTCTCCTCCACTGATCATCCTCATACTCGCCTATGTCCACCTCACGAAATATCATCTAAGGGATATTACTAAAATCATGATTTACAAACGTCACAGCCTCATCAAAACGTTTCAATATATCCTCATAATCATCCTTCTCTGTTGCATTCAACTCTGCTGTGGACAGTGATGACAACACTGTGACACATGGTGTGTATGACTATAATTCTCTCCACACTCGCAGATACGATAATGACGTCTCTCGAACATGCATCATTTTATACTACACTGTAACCTTTAATACATTTTCACTCACACTGAGCCAAAACTCTCCTTTTTATACATTTAATCCCATGGCCCAGAACCATCCATCCGCTTAAACACACCACTGAAAAAAGTGATCCAGAACCATCCCATTTTAGCTGCGTATGGCTACATCCATATAGAACACCATTCTGTTCATTAAAGTGACCACTTCTTAAAACGTGGTCCATAACCACCCCATTTTATGCACTGGAGTGACCACTCATGAAAAGTGGTCCAGAAACCCCACTCTTCCATACTACTCACTTTGGGTTGTATAATTGGTACCGTTATACCTGTACCCAAATATATGACTATTGAAGAGATTAAGATGGCTACTTTAGTCTACCAGGACCTTCAGCATGTTATCAAATCGATACATTCTGTAGATTGGAAACATTCATGCAAACAACACAAAACCTTGGAAACATTTTCAAGGCTCAGACATGCGCTCACGATCGTTCTAGTTACAAATGGTGTTGTCCTACTGTGTGACAGCAAATTAGTAACACCGAAAGGGTTACAACACAGAGTGATAGAGCTAGCACATGAAGGCCATCAAGGCATAGTCAAGTCAAAACAACTTCTTCGTGAGAAAGTATGGTTTCCTGGTATTGACAAATAAATAGAGGATTAAAGTCAAAGTTGTATACCATGCTTTACAAGGAAATGACGGAGCCGCTAAAAATGACAGTTATACCAGTCAAGCCTGGTGTCAAATTAGCTTGGATTTTAGTGGCCCTCTTTCATCAGGAGTCTACCTAATGGTACTTGTTGATGACTTCTCAAGGTATACAGTCGTTGAAATTATTAACTCAACATCAGCAAAAACTGTCATCCCGCAACTTGACAAATATTTTCAATGTTCGGAGTAAGAGAAGTTGTAAAAACGGATAAGGGACCTCCATTCAATGGACAAGAGTTACAAAGTTTGTTGAATGCATGGGATTTTAGCATAGGAACATCTCACCTTTATGGCCTCAAACTAACGACGAAGCAGAAAGGTTTATGAGAACAAATGGCAAAGCAACTAAAGCAGCTAATGCAGAACATAAAAGTTGGAAACAAGAAATGTACAACTTTTTACGGAATTACGAGCCAAACCTCATGCAACACCCAACAAATCTCCCGCCGAGATGCTACTTGGACGAAAAGTGAGAACTAAATTCCTGAGTATGCAAATCAAATCAGACGACAACAAAACCATGAAAACCGATACTGAGACAAAGGAAAAGATAAAGAACTATGCAGATCAAACTCGAAAAGCGAAGACAGATTTCGAATTTGGAGACAGTTTTCTAGTAAAGCAAGAAAAGCGAGACAAATTGTCAACTCCATTCAAACCCAAACCGTATGAAATCATCAACAAAACATGATAAATGATAACAGCGAGAAGAGAAGGCCACCAGATAACAAGAAATTCGTCATTCTTCAAGACATTCAAGAATTCACCCAATATTCCACCTTCGGACGACCAGACGTATGATGCAATAAATTTGAAGAAAGGTCGAGATGGATGTAACACATATATACCATCAGACTTAACATTAAGAAGATCACCACGAGTCAGAAAACCACCAGACTACCTGAAGGATTATATGTGTACAATGATGCAAAACTTTTAGAAGCTTTACCACATGCGTTGTGTAGCTATAATGTTCTCCTTATAAATAGTTAGTATGTTGAAGCAATTAACTTTTCTGTAGATCTGAAGAGTTAATGACAATAACATGTATATCTCGTCAAGCTGATCTTGAACTCTACCATCAGTAAAATCCCAGAATATTTTAGGACGTGACCGTGAGAACTTTAAACCTACTTTACCCAGTTTTACGTTGACCATTTTGTACTTATCAGAAAATTAAGACGCAAATTGATTATACTCATGAATGTCTACTATCTGAATTTCTGTTGTTAGAAAATGATTTATTATTATTTGGATTACTTCGAAACACAGTAAACTGACTTTCAATTTAAATACATAAAGTTTAAGTCTGACAGAAAAGTTGGGAATTAGAGTTCTAGAAGCAGCGCTATATGGTAATATAGATTATCCCACTGCTGAATTCGCAGCTTAGAGATCCGAGATAAGACAGCAAATATGGGGTGCTAGATGTAGGCCTGACAAAGTGTCAGTTATAGTACGTATGCTGTGGAATAAACATGTCTGTAGAAACAATGTCTTTTCCTCTTTCATTTACAAAATCCAAACAATGCAATGGATAGTTCTAACCTGTCAATCAAACTGGGCACATTGACCAATCAAAAATAGGCATCGATTTCACTGCTTAATTACGCGTTGCTCTCCGCAACATTTCCTCACAAATATGGACCACGCACGGTTCCTTTCTTATTACAGTGCAGAAAAATTTGAAAAATCACACAGAAAGTCAATGAAAATTTATCAGAAAAATGGTTCGCCGTTGTGCATCGGGGCACATGCGATGCAGATTGTCGTTATTATAAACGAATTCAAGAAGACATTTAAAAAAAAGAAACGTTCCCAAACTATACACCAGCATGGAAAAATGTCTGCGTTGGAAGTGATACGTTATTTATAACCATATGTCAATATATAAATACACAAAACTGTTTTTAAATAATGATTTTATGTGTTGTGCTTGTGAAAATGTTTAATACAATTGTATGCTGGTTGCTTATGTTCGAATTTTTATAATATTTGAGTAATAATTTTACACACAGTATAGAAAATGTGTGAATACGATTTAAGTTTTGTCATTTTGTTACCTTGGTTTAAAACATAAATACATTAAAATACTGGAATCCTGCATCATGCTTCTACAGTGCTCATTTTATTACAATTTTCAATATTGAGCATTATAACTGATGTCAACTTGACAAAATACCACCCTATAATTTAAAAATCGGAGTTTGACATCAATTATTTCAAAATGTTAAATTTATTTATTTTGACTACGGTTTTTATAATGGAAGGTTTCTAACAAATATTTTAACTGTATGAAGAGGTGAAACTGTTATAAAATAGTTCTTATGTCTTTATTCGGCTTGAGACTTTTAAAAAAACAGCAAGCTATGTCCTGAAATGTGTTTAAATGTTTGTCATGCTGACCCGAATAAAACTGTTCTCTTGCAATTTACCGATTTTATAACACCTGCAAATGTTACGACACCAATGAAGTAAGATGAAACGAGTCACACTAATTGGCTAACAAAGGTAAAAGCGGATGCAAATATGTCCTTTGTCCACGTGCCTGATGTGGCTAATTTCGATGTGACATTATTATTTCCTTCTTTATTAAGTGATTATGAATAATGATCGTTTTAAATGAATTTGATACAATTCAAATTTACTGGCTTATAATTGACACCCTTACAAAATGTTTGATCCGTCCAAATGATGATACACGATCACGCGGAGTAAGAACGTAACATATTCCTTTCAATCACACAGGAAACTTTGTATAAATTGTTTATTTATTTATTGTAATTGTAATACTTGTTTTCATAAACATAATTAAATTATAAATTCTAGATTTAAACTGTACCTGTTTTATTCCTCTATGACAATTATACATGTACGATATAAATTTAACGGGTACAGACACATAACGAAAGCTTTATTTTAACTTTTTTTAATGTAACCATACTAGAAATTCTGATAATTAATAAGTATGCATAACTTTGCAAGAACAGAAAGATTTTATTGTTTTGTCCTGAATGTCTTCTTCAAGTTTGTCATGATGTTCGTTCTTCTTCATAGATCGCAAGCAAGGTGCTGCAACTTTGGCCTGATTTTCACCATCGAAAATCCTAGTTTCACGAATGTATACATGTATGTAGTAGTTCAAGCCTTTCTTTAACGCACGATCTGAAAGAATCTTGCAATCAGGATGGAAAGTGTCAGAAACATTGTCGAGAATATTGTCTATTGAATCTGTAGGTGATACTATCGAATCCGCCATTTTCACGATAGCTTGTGAACATAAGCAACAGTAACTAAGTGGGCGGAGCTTATTGTTCGATGTCGGAACTATCCACTGGGTGTTTCGACACAATAAACATCCATCTACCTAGTTTGTGTTCAATCAAACGCCAGCAACGTGAAAATGATAGCGGCGTAACTTCAAATGTACTTTTGAAGGACTGAATTTCGCGTTCACTTTCTTCTTCAGTACTGATTTTGATACGATCACAGCCTTTAAAAAATGACCCGACCGGGTCAAAATTCAACGAGGGTCAAAATTTAACTACACCTGGGTCGTTATTTAACAGGACAGTTCAAAAAGGGTCAGATTTCAACGTGCAATTTTGATTACTGCCGTTGAAAAATGACCCGACCGGGTCAGAATTCAACGAGGGTCAAAATTTAATACTACAGCGGCAGCTATTGTGAGCCTCTAAATAGCTTATCGTGTGTGTGTGTGTGTAAGTGTGTGTGTGTGTGTGTGTGTGTGTGTGTGTGTAAAACAAACAAACAAACAAACAAACAAAATCTGATTTAATTCAGCTAACATGGACATGTCAGAAAGCTTGCCTTACCGTGGGTTGGTGGTTCTTCCTGTGGTTCTTCCTCCACTAAATATACTAGCCGCCATGTATCGCCTGTCATCTTTCAAAACATTGCGCTAAATTCGAAACGCAAACAAAGAAACATCATTCATCCTGCCTAATATTCTGAATATAACTGTATTTATGTTTTTGCGGTGTCTTAAATGTTGATTTGCCCGTATGCCATTGCTACACATGCCGAATACGTAACGAGCTTTATCACATAGTAGGTATAGTTTTCCTATAGTATGTGCAGTTTCATATTTCTGATATTACCACACGTTAAAATATCACTTTATGTGATTTTGGTTGGTCCAAATAAGTCCATGAGAGTACCTTCTTTACTGTTTGGCTGGGATCGTGGGAAAACGTTTATAACCCCGCCTTCTGGAATGTTTTGTTTTGAATGAACATTTTTGGCAGCCATGTTTTAACTCGACTGGCGAAAGGAAATTGAGGAAAAATTATCTCGGCTGTCTGAATATGGATATGTTACCCCTACAAGGGTTTGTTATGTCATGTATAACAATATCATAATAAGAAAAATGGCGTAAAACTACAAGACAAGAACAACAAAAAGAAGTAAAACTAAGGGTATTGCTTATTTGATAGCGGGTAGCGGGGAGTGGGGATGGGGGAGGTATATCTGTAACATAGATATAGAATCCACCGTATATACAAGCGTGGTTTAAATGTTAACTTACAGAAGTAAATAAACTCACCTCTGTTCACAGAAGAATCTGGACATAAATGGGTCTCCTAACTGACAGACCTTTATCCAACCACAGCATCTTTACGCAGTTTATATGGGATGCAAATCCAACTCGAAAAGAAATTTGTTTACGTCTTCTGTACAGTCTATTGCTCCAAATCAAATACTGCAAATATCCGGTCATAAATTCATTGCAGTAAATGTCGGAATTTTTGCATCCATTAATCCGATTTCACATGAAAATTGCAACAATGTAATGTTTAGTTCTGAAAGTGACATTTTAGGGTAAACATGTACTCTGGGTCTACTGTGTACCGTATCAAACAATGTGGCATCACATCGCATTGATCATTCTGTTCTGAAAAATGATTTGTCGTAATAAAATATTCTGTTCATTCGGATGGAAGCTTTTTCTTTGATTTATAGTTTGTACAAAAGTACAATCTACTTTTACCAGTTCAGTTTTGCTCGGGACTGTATTTTATGCACAACAAATGAAAGGTGCACCGTCTATCAGAATGAACGAAATTATTTTATTCGTTCTTCTTTCTATCTAAATAATTTCCACTGAAATAAAAGCTATGTGACAGAAAGAATCTCAAATGTGTAATGATTTAATATTAAATTTATGAAACTCGTTGAATAATGTCCGCTTTTGCTCGCCAAGGCTCGCAAAAGTTGGACATTATTCAATTCGTTTCATAAATTCAGTATTACATCATTACCCATTTGAGATCCTCTATTTATGCAAAACATATGTAAGCTAGATTTTAAACACGAAGCACAAAGATTAGATAATATTGCTAGTAAGAGATACATATCCTGATTGTTAGTAACATCACTTTGGTGTTGCTTTCTTTGTGTGCTTCTAGGTACGGTTTCAGGTTTAAAATGTACAATTTAAACTACATTGATACATAGCGTACCAGAAGTCAGCAAATTGAATGGCATGCTTATAATTATTGATATTGTCAGTTTTTAATGAATTTCTGCATATGTTATATGCAGAAGTGCCTCTGAGAAATGGAACAAGCTCAGGGACATGACAAGAGAGACAGCTATGGCGACTCTGGGCTCCAAAAAGCGAACCCATCAAGACTGGTTCGATGAGAACAACGATGCCATTGAAGATCTGCTTGCCAGAAAAAATAGAGCATTCATGGACTGGCAGAATGACCCAAACTCCATCCAACAAAAAGACCGCTTCAAATCCTATCAAGCTGAGGCTCAGAGAGAAATCTGCAAGATGCATGACCAGTGGTGGGAAGGGAAAGCTAATGAAGTGCAACGCTATGCCGACACTAACAACTCCAAAGACTTCTACAGTGCCATCAAGTCAATCTTCGGCCCTTCAAAGTCTGGTTCTGCCCCTTGCTTGCTGCAGATGGCAGTACACTAATAAAGGACAAGGCTGGCATTAAGGACAGATGGAAAGAGCACTTTAGCCAGCTCCTAAACCTGCCCTCATCGGTTAGCCATTCTGCTCTTGAACAAATACTCCAACAGCCAACGCATGACCAACTGAATGTTCCGCCAACGATAGAGGAGTTGAGGACGGCCATTAAACAAATGAACTGTGGCAGGGCACCTGGTAAGGATGGCATCCCAGCGGAGGTGTACAAGGCTCTCAGTGAACAGACTCTAGAGGCATTCCACGATGTGCTAACCAGCATCTGGACGGAAGAGGAGATGCCAGACGACCTCCGCGACGCATCAATTGTAACCATCTATAAAAATAAAGGCACACGTGCGGACTGCAATAACTATGGAGGCATCTCCCTACTCTCCATAGCTGGCAAAATACTTGCTCGCCTCATTCTCAGCAGACTTATCGCATCAGTGTCAGAAGATAACCTACCTGAGTCTCAATGTGGTTTTCGCCCAGACCGTAGCACTGCTGACATGATCTTCGCAGTAAGACAAGTCCAAGAGAAGTGCCTTGAGCAGAACATGAATCTGTATGCTGTCTTCGTGGACCTGACGAAGGCATTCGACACAGTCAACAGAGACGCACTGTGGGTAATACTCAAGAAGCTTGGTTGTCCTCAGAAGTTTACCAACCTCATCCGGCTTTTCCATGATGACATGACTGGAGAGATTCTCTCAGACAGTGAACCCTCTGAGAAATTCCCCATATCTAATGGTGTCAAACAGGGCTGTGTACTCGCTCCGGTGCTCTTCAACCTCTTCTTCACGCAGGTACTGCTCCACGCCATCCGTGACCTTGACCTTGGTATCTACATTAGATATCGCCTGGATGGATCAGTGTTTGATCTCAGACGCCTAGCTGCTAAAACCAAGACGCTTGAAAGACTCATCACTGAAGCACTCTTTGCAGATGACTGTGCCCTCATGGCCCATGAAGAGATTCACCTACAGACAATTGTGGACAAGTTCTCTGAAGCCTCCAATCTGTTCGGACTCACAATTAGCCTAGGAAAGACAGAAGTCCTCTTCCAGCCTGCCCCAAGCACTGTCCCTTCACAACCCTGCATCACCATCGGCGACACGCAGCTGAAGAATGTGGACAGCTTCAAATACCTAGGCAGCACAATATCCAATGATGGCTCCCTGGACAAAGAGATCACTGCGAGGATCCAAAAAGCCAGCCAAGCACTCGGACGACTTCAAACCAAGGTCTTGCAGCACAAGGATATACACTTGTCAACAAAGTTGAAGGTGTACAATGCAGTTGTCCTGACGTCTCTCTTGTATGGCTGTGAAACGTGGACTGTATACCGAAGGCACATCAGTCGGTTGGAACAATTCCACCAGCGCTCCCTGAGAGCCATCATGAGGATCAAGTGGCAGGACCGAATCCCCAATCAGGAAGTCCTTGATAGAGCAAACACAACAAGCATCGAAGCCAAACTGATCCAGGCCCAGCTTCGTTGGACCGGCCATGTCATCCGCATGGACCAAAACAGAATCCCAAAGCAACTGTTCTTTGGCGAGCTAGTCCAAGGCAACCGAAACCAAGGCCGCCCTCACAAGAGGCACAAAGACAACCTCAAGACGCACATCACATGGGCAGGCCTTCAACCCCATCAGCTCGAGCTCGCTGCCTCAGACAGAAGTCACTGGCGAGCCCTGACCAGAAAAGCCAGTTCCACTTTCGAGGCTCACCGCCGCCAGCGTCTTGCTGCAGCCCGTAAGAGACGTCACAGAGCTGCGTCTCAGCCACCCCCAAGTACCGGTGTCCCATGTCCCACCTGCAACCGCCTGTGTTCATCGGAATTTGGACTCCGGAGCCACATACGCGTCCATCGTTGATGAGACTGCACAACATGTCTTCCTCGGCCCGCGAGTGACTACCAAGAACATATGTTATATATCCTTCATTTGCATCTATAATGTATAAGTTTAGTAAATCTCAGCACTATTCTTGTCGACTGTTGAACTGCATCAATCGCAAACACGACCCAGGAAAAGAATAATAATATATGGCATTCTGCAAATGTTGGATTTCCTAATTTTAATGGCACGAATATGTTTTCTCCATATATTTCCAGAGGGTCAAACTTTCGTAATGTTTTAATCGAACAGGAACAACGTCATCCTTAAAGCTTGAATATGATCATGAAATTAAGCAAACGTTTTTCTAATGTACAGTATTCTTGCACATGCATACACGTATTTGCATTTTATTTCTTGCGTGAAACCTGTATCTTGCCTCACTGGGCTTTATTTATAAAATGTAAATGCATTAACTATCTCCATATTTGTCAGATAAGGATGCAGAAAAGTACTGGATTCTTCACTAACTTGGTGGATCCTGGTGGAGAAGCGAGGTTGATTGAACGAACAGTTGCTTTGAAGAATCAACTTGGTGTGTTGCAGGTATGCTTTCTTACCAAAACCCTAAATATCTGTTCGGATACACCCTAGCGTCTACCTCCGTAGCACGGTCATTTCGTTCACATGACATAATCTGTTTCCGAAACCTCAAAACCAACAAAACCTATTTGAGAGTATCCTTCTATTGCAGGGATGACACATGCACAGTGCTTGAGTCAGAATCGAACTAGGATGCAAACGTGAATTAATCGATTCCAGTGAAGATGAGGTGGTCGTTTATTATCGATATCAATTTATATATATATATATATATATATATATATATATATATATATAGCATATATATATATATATATATATATATATATATATATATATGCGTACATAGATAGCTAGGCCTAGAATAAAGTATAGTATTACCATCTGCACGTGTCACATCTTTCAGTTAGCATGGGTATTTGTAAACGGAACCTATCAACAACGCTCTGTGTTCATTGGTGGCAGGCAAGGTTATCCTGGAGCTTTATTGCCTTGTTGAACCCCACAAAACAGCTACTACTAGTTCAATCTGAATATATATATATATATATATATATATATATATATATATATATATATATATACTCATCGTGCCTATTAGACATTTATGTACTGACCTGGAGCGTGATATACGCACTGTCGTAACATAAGCGCATGTGGATTGTCTATTATCATCCTGCAGTGCATTGTACTCTATATGTATGTATCTTTGGACATGTAACTACATGATAATTCCTGTGTTCAGTACTAGTTCTTTTTGTATAAACTGTCCTGCATCTTGCTCAAACAGTATTGTCATGAGCTCAAGATGCACATAACATTCTGGTATCGCAAAATGATATGTATTTAAAGACATGAGAGCTCTTTTCGTTGTTAAATGCATAATCCATATTATTGTATATGTTCATGGTCTCGAAGAATTGCCCTGAAACATGGGCATATATTATTTACATTAGGTGAAAATATCCATATCTTTCTGTCGTCACACTATGATGGCTACCTCCATGCTTGATTCGTTTGTTTCTAAGTCCAAGAAATGATTTAAATTGAATGAAATGAATATACTTTTTCTAGTAGACTGTCTTCAGATATTTAAGACAATACTACACGTAAATGCTGATCGTAGACTCTCATTACCTCGTGTAACAATTATCGTACAGACATATAGTAATAATCGAGTGGTCTAAGTTTTAATCGATCGCTCATTTATTTTTAGTTATTACTTTTTGCATTTCTTTGTGGGTTTTGTATTCAAGAAGCAAAGGCATCACAAAGCACATGCCTTTCGAATATATTCAATAACACGAGAATGACTGCTCATGGCACACAAATTTCCACGTTGCCCTGTGGACTCAAATACAGCTATAACAATTTTGGATTAAAAGGTCCAAAATAGTTTCTGAGGTCAGGCTTTTCTGATCAATCTTTAATCATGAAATTCAAACTGTTTCAATGTCAGTGATGCATGGTTAATATTTACAGAAACCAAAAATTTCTATTGGTTTATAGCAGTCAAGATCTAGATGTACCCTATGATAGTTGTCTCATTTGTATTTCCAAGGATATCTCTAGATAGTGCAGCTGTTAGGAACTCATATGGTTTGGCTTGGTGGTACATGTTTTTGTTGATATTTTATACTCTAAATATAGTACTCGAAATAACATCTTTGTGTAACAGAAGAACAATCAGAAATTACAAATGCTTTCTGGCTGCAGGTGGCGATCATGTTGGAGTCTTTGAGCTTATATGTATATTAACATCCCTCAGTCGGTAAACATTTCCACAACCTAGGTTATCGACAGTGACAAGGTCGTTTTAGATTAAGACAAAGATTAAAATCTTTATCACAATCAATATCAAACATGGCTCTAAATACCCGATTTTGATTCTGTCTCATTCCAACATAGACAACAAGTATAGAAATCGATGCCTATTGTAATTGTATGAGATCAGTAAATCGTAGATGAAGTGTAGCACATTTTGACCATACATGAAAGGAGACACGAATAAATAGAAAGTTGTTTTGGAAAGATACAGGAACGTATACTTTATTTATATTATGTACGTATTCATTGATATCATTGTGAAATAATTAAAATATATCTGAGTTAATTGTAAGCATTGAACAAATGTACTATTGATCATATTATACAAGATATAATGACATGAAAAGAAATACTATCATATTTGTATAATATAATACTATATCCTAACCGCATTTTGTCGTTGTTTCTACCATTAGACTATCAAACCCCTTAAGATCTACATAACTTATTTGAAAGACACATTCTGTACAATATGCTTCTTAAATTGAGAGCAACCTTTGTTTGAAGCTTTTTGATCATCATATGATAGCATTATTTTGCCTCTGTATCAAACGTTCAAAGACGGAACAGCACTAGCTGTAGTAATTGAGGCGTTAAGACCAAGTATTGCAAACATATAAATTTTCAGTTCCGGGGTAACTAGGTGGCCTGTCGCACATTGTATTTGTAACATTTCACAAATTTATTATATTCTGCAACGTGAATTTAAATGCTTCATCTCGTAGTTAACAGGTTAATTAAGTAAACAAATGCTGGACACATATTTGTAAGATTCGTTCTGATTATGTCTCACAAAGATATGTAGCTCACTAGGTGGTAACTCATACTATTAAACCGTGATTGCAACTGTTAACGCTTTCAACAATGCCTGTAATTCCTTCCTTCTTTTAGGGGCAAGGAAGATTGTGGGATGCCACACGTCATAACAGCCGTTATGAAGATGAATGCGGCAGCGACGTTTTAGCATGTTCTAACATGGTAACAATTCTCACTTAACAATGAGCGAAAAATAGCAATGGTACATATTTCCACTGTAAAGCATGATGTCTACAGATAAATCAAAAACCGTCAATCTAGATGCTGATACTTGTCAGTCTTGATGTATGACATAGATACCAATGTTCTTGTTACTCAGGACACTTAACATAATGGCAAAATATAAATTACTTTCCTAACGTACTGGCACAGAAACAAAGTATTCTCCTGATTTCTCTTTTTCTTCTCTAAGTTCGTTTGCAGAGCGTAAATCACATTTGAGACGAGATTCATGAATATACTTATTTACACTTTGTCCTTGTACTTTTTGAGGAAGAGGTTTTAGAGGTTATTCTGGATAAGGAACAAGTGATAAAAATCAGTCTAATTTCACGATTAGCCTGTAGTGATGAGGATTAATTTTGTTCTAAGTTAGAAGGGTTGGACATTGCATGTATGATATGTTGGTATTTGTCCTAGTAAATTCTTTATTATAAACGCGGAAGACACACATAAAAATAGGATTCACTAATTGTCTACTAAGTACCGACAACAAAAGAATATTGTTCTGAATAAATACAGAAATTATTAAGGTGGTATATTGTATTTATGTATTATCCGTTTCAACCAACATTTGTATACTGGTAATATTGAAGCGACCAGTATAAGCTAGAACGATTTGCATGAACAGAATATTTATATTGTTCATTTCTTCAGAACAACACAGATGTTTTCCGCCCCGAGGCATCTTGTGTGGACACTATGAACTATAGACTGTTAATAAGAATTGCCGCGTGCCTCAACTTGGATATCGCAGGATCACTAGAAGAAGACAAATTTAGGTTAAAGCAGCGTTTGTTCAGTGGACACTTGAATAAGTCATTCAGTCAGGAGGTATGCTATTTGATTCACGCTTTGAAAACACTTCTGTTCAATGAAGCACAATTATGCATGGAAGAAACAAAAAAAAACCCCATTCAAATGAAGATATAAATATACCGCAACAAATCCTGAGGGTTCTCATAACACAATTTATATCCATGTTGCATGACAATATATGAAATGTACCAATCTTTATTATATCATACCATATATTGTGTCGTCGTTCTGCATAAGTACTTTAGATCATATACAGTCATATTTCCGTATCGGAACGAAAGAATAATTTCTTAATTCAAAGCAACCGAATATAAACCAAATACCAAAATTAGGAAAGTTGTGTATGACTTGCGAATTATGCTCGACTTAACAATTTTACTCAATGGAAACAAGACAAGTAGCTAATATCTACTTAAAACCGGTTTTGAAAATGTTTTAACTATCGTATGACCACCTTGGTTTATGAAAAAATCTAGGCCATATCCTTGTTAATTCTTCAATTTTGCATGGGGAATCTTTGGTCACTGGCCTTCAAAATATTTGTTATAGCAACCAAGCCCAACTGCGTTAATAGTGTTCAAATTTAAAAACATGCTGAACCACCTGCTCCACTGATAACGTTTTCCTTGAATCCCTGGCCTACTACAATGCAAGTGTTTGCAAATGAACCATCTAAGCTGATTCACTGGACCCCTATAATACCCCTATACAGCTATGAACACAAAGTCCGGTGACATCAGGATATTTATTAACGGCATTTAACACAGATGGAAATGAAATTGTTTTCAGATTTTCAGCATAGTAATCAATCTATTATTCTATGGTTTGATTTGCACACGACTACACACACACACACACACACACACACACACACACACCTTGAAAATCCTTGAACTGAACCATGAAAACAACGTTATGTATACATTCAGAAAGGGGTGTTTCCCGACAAATGGTTCAAAGTACAGCTGTTCATATAATGTCCCTTTCTAGCACAGACTTAGATAGGAGCGCACGAATGAAATGAGAGAAATACCAATTTGTATTAACCTGCTTCTGAAAACGTTAGCATGATTCATAAGATTAGCGACTGAACTGGGCATTAATATCACAAGTGTGACATAATTGCACGGTACAAAATAATCGATTCTGCACCGCAAGATAGTTGGAGTACCGGCAAATCAAACGGAACCTTGATCAGCCATGGAACAGAATATTTTTATGCATGATTTAGTTCAAATAGAGTTTTGTTTGAATAGGCTCCTAAACAGATTATCTTGTCTTGATATTATATTTATTAAATGAACATTTCACAGATAATGATAAATTAATTAGATCGCATATCAATAATAATATGTTAACGAAACATTTATATGTTTGCAGGATAATGGGTTGGTTTCTGAACTAAACTATGCACAAAATGTTACGTCCGATCTACGGCTATAATTTCATAAAAAAATAATCAGTGGAAGATACATTCCTTGAATACTGATATAGAGGGTAACTATAAATATGGTGTACTTTCTTTGGTTTCAATAATCTAATAGTGGTCTTTTCGAAACTAGAAGTGTCAAGTGTCGTGCTATGGTGTCAGAAATAGTCCTTATATCACTGAGTCGCAGGAATTGCTGCCATAAGAACTAGTCTGAGGACCACTAATATCACGACCACTGTACCTGGATATCTGTAGCTATTGCAATTGTTTTGATTATCAAAGGCCCAGGAATTAATGTTACAACAACCATTTTAGTAATAACTCCACGTGGTTTTTGTTTTGTTACCATCATATTTGATGATCGCTGAGTATGGTGTTTCTTATATAATTTTTGTCGACCATTCCCGTATGTGGCCAATGATTTCTGCCGTTATTGGGACTTTCTGGGAGGCCATTGACCAAGGGATCTTTTCTATCATAACAACTATTTTGAAGGCTAGTAATCCCGGTTTGTCCTAAACTTTTGGCGACCAGTGACTTAGGGAGAAGGTGCATGGTTAGGTGTACATGTCAAGTGTACCAGAACCAGAAAGAAGTTAGTGGCTCAGGGGCAGAAAACGCTTCCAGACGCAGTGGAACAGGTTTTCTCGTAAGGTCTGAGCACCTGTGGTATATGTAACCCATCCCGGGTACATGGCGAACTCACCCCTGGAGACCTCGCCCCAACGTATCTGGAGAAGTCGCCCCATGGTCTCTGGAGAAGTCGCCCAAAATGGTTAGCAAAGTGGCCACAAAACATGTAACGCAGATAAAACCTACTTAATATTTATCTCATAGAATCGTCCAAATAAATAAATTATTTAAACGATAGAAATTTTCGTACCTTAAAGCAATACTGTTAGCAACAAGATGTCGTCATATCGTTGTTACCTCTTTATTTGATCGCATCTTGAATTATTCAGTTACCTGACTGAGATTATTATTCATCTTGATTAACATTCGCACGGAAATTCAAATATACCCCCCTTATTTGTTCATTGCAAATGTTTACTTATATCCTGTATGTGTGGAACTGTTATTACCGGTCATTGCGGAATTAATGTTTGCTGTTGCGGATGTTGTTTAGTCTGTCACCATTGTGAGGCGTTATATCAGACTTGTTTGTCTGAAAGTTACCAAAAACGAGATGATATAATTATCTGTGTGGTGTACAAGATAATAAGAAATTCATGCAGCCCCGTTTGATACATCATTCATCAGATTATTTTATAGTATTCTAATTTCTCTCATACGTTTTGTCTCCATCCATCAAAAACAGACCCTTCACTGTAACTGTTTATTTAACTATTTATTTTCAATGAATGCTATTATTTTCAATGGAATTTAATCTTTTCCTCTTACAAAAAAGTCATCTCAGGATTACTTTGGTTATTAGGTTGCAACCTTTTATACATAAAACTCCAAACGTCACATCATGCTTACATCCGCTCTATTTTCCAAATACAATAATGCATCTAATAACTTGAAAAGAGGAGCAAAACTGGGCAGAGAACACTTTTATTTCGTTACGTAGAGAAGCAGAGTTAATCAAATGGAAACGTTGAACATTTTATAAATTTAGTAAGTTATTAAGTTGAAGGGGAACAAGAATAAAGAAAAGATAACCACAATGTGGCGACATCTCAGAATTAGTATCTATGATCTTTGGGTCGAGCTCTCCATGCGCAGTGGGGCGACTTCTCCGACCACCATGGGGCGACTTCTCCTGCGATGAGTCCTCCATTGGGGGAGTTCTCCATAGGGAGATTCCTCGCAGGGTGAGTTCTCCAGGAGGCGATCTCATCACTATTCCCCAGCCCGTACTCATACCAATGTGAATTGTAGGTGGCCTAGTTTGATTCTTATCATCTATTTTTAACGTAAATGACATTGAGGTTTCCAGAAATGGAAGATATTAACTGAGTGGGTATGGAGTTGACACAACGAAATATACCGGTTTAAAGTAGATAAATAGACTAACTGGTTTACAAGGGGCGGAACAGGTTCAGTATCCCATAATTTGCAAATGATATAGTACTTAAGCCTACCTTATATATATATATATATATAGTTAGTATATATATATATATATATATATATGTATATACATATATATATATATATATATATATATATATATATATATATATATATATATATGTGTGTGTGTGTGTGTGTGTGTGTGTGTGTGTGTGTGTGTGTGTGTGTTTAAGTGACAATTATGTAACAGACCATGTAGTCAACTAAGGTAAAGACTCACAATTCTGGTTCTGCCTGCAATTTCTTAAAATTACAAATGGTGTTGGCATTTTTTGAATACTTTTAAATGTATAACAATAAATCATTCCCGTTATTTTATAAAAGGACTGTTATTCAATATTTTAACTAGTAAAAGTAGTTCCAGGCTGAATGCGCGAATACTGAATTATGGATTGAATACCTGTGACGAACGCCAGATCAGCCATGTAAGATTAAACGGGTATTAATAAGATTTGATATTTATCATTTGAAAGAGTTAGCCATTTGGGAAACATGTTATAAGATGGGGTTTAATTTGTTTGGCATTGAGCTATATGTAGGCTGTAAGGTGTTGTAATGGTGAAATATTTCCCTAGTCCTGCAGTTAACTGTTTATTGTTATTTTTGACTACTTTGTCACTGTGTAGTGAAGCCTCGTTGAAGAAGTATCTTTATCTTTTTACGAAATAAAGAAGATTCTAGTAAACGATACCCTATGACCTATAAAACACTAAATTGTATTGCTTAAGCTCTTTTGATCACTTTCATATTTGCGATATCAGGTACAGTTCAAGCGTATTTCGCCTGTTGTTTTAAACGGTCGTCTATGGCTTCTTTAAAATAAAATAAAATTTACCAAGGTTAGATTTAGAAGGAGCTTTCATATACTGTGAAGGTTCTTTCTGTGACTGTTCTGGGCATTGCACCAAAATCATTCTGATTTTGAGGAAGCAAATAAATGGTAGAAAATGTGATTTTTCTAGCCTTTAGGTTCCTTGTTAAAAATACAATGACAGTGACCATTCTGATTCAAGAAGCAGAAGAAATAGAGATGCAAGATTTATATAGTGTCATTCATCAGATTAAACATCAATTAATTATTACACAGTTGGAAACATAATTAAAGGATTTATATAATAAACATTAAAATGAGAAAACATATAACTGGTCATCACAAACTGAACACTTCAAATTACAGATAGCCTGCACTCAAGTATTTTAAAGCAGCTCCTCAAACATCACCAAGAAGAAAATCGTCCACCTTTTCATTTTTTCCACAATTAATGTTGCTCCTATCACTGACCATTTGGTTTCAAGCACAAATAATCTTGCTGTGTATGACCATGTGATACTTGAACACCAGGTTTATCCCCGGAGCATACTTTATGGAGGCAGACACAAAAACACAGATGAGCACTCTTTTTGACACAACGATTCTATCACGTGCCTAAAGTAACTCGAGACAAACGTAACATGTTGATATATCATGGCCTCGCAGACATTCGTATGGCCCACGGACATGGTGTGCCGCATGTGCTTTGTGGGATGAATCTCGTAATATATTTACTGATGTCACCCAAAAGCCGTGTCGTCTTCTCAGTATAGACTTAACTGGTGGACCATGTAAGATACAACAGTTTGACAACCCTGATAAACATATGAAATGTAAACGCCTGCAGATTATGTCATAGCAGAGTAGAGAGTGCGATGCCGCAGAATTGCTCAAGAACTGATTTGTAATGGCATAGCCTGCCGCAAAGATATGTTACAGTCATGACAAACTGCTCAACAGGATCTCCCGCAGAGCTTTGAAGAAACATTTCAAGCACTGATCAAATCATCAGCGGAGTGTGCCATAACAGAAATAGTGGAACAGGTTGCAGCGCAACTTGAAATAGAAGAATAACCGGGTTCAGCTCGTACAATTCCTGAACGTACCAACGTTATTAATAAAGGCACGAGGGTAGCTGTGGAGAATATTGAACCCGATGCGATCGCGGAAATTAAATAAGACATCAGATAATTTGAAGCATATGTTGGTGTAATCGCAAAAACTCTTGTGTATGTGACGAAGACATCGATGAGGCAACTGAGACGCTTCTACGACCAACACCATCAGTGTAAGTATACGTGATGAAAGCACCACTACAACTTTTTAATAAACAAGGTCTTCAGTGGATCATTAAGTTCTAACAATGTCTTATCTTAATGAACCGTTTGAATTGAAAATAAATGCGTGCTGATGAAACCATATGGGTGATTGGTAGATATACCTAGGTGGGTATTTATGGGGCTGCCAGGTACAAACAAGCCGCTGGCCTGGCGTGGGAATATTGTAATAAACTACCTGATCAAGACCAATCTGGAAATTGAAAAAGCTGCAACGAAATGTTTGCGCACTTCTTGAAATTTGCAAAGGAGGAAAAAGGGACAAAACGAGGACGAAGGAAGCAAACACTTTCACCCGAACCAGTATTCTTAGACGTACCTGAACGCAAACCACACGTATCTTCAGCTCAGCATAACATTGACTCGATAATGCCACTAACTAAAAAGCTAACGCTAGGAATAAATACAAGAGAAGGCGTTGATTGACTGTATGACTTTAACGACTTTGCGGATTGATTTTAATCACTACTTTGGTCAGTTCGTGCCGGTGACAATGCAACAGATGTTATTAATGAGGCCGCATCGATCAGCAGATGCTGAACAATAACGTTATTGACCGTGAAAAACTTTACACGATGATGCTTGAAATTGGCGAACACATCGATGAAAATATACAGTCATTAGGAACCCTCTGAACAAATTTTAGTTGACTGAAGTAACCATATTGTATGTGCATATCATATTTTGTAGTTGTACCCGATTTATATATTTTTATTGGAATATCTGGAGATGTTTGGGTAGTCCTTTGTCCACATGTACGTTCATGCACTTGTATGTGCGGCTACTTTAAATATGTCATGATGTGATCCTCTCCTACAAGACTCTGTTATTGGAGGGAGCGGGTGGTTGAATGGCTGTTCTTGACGGGCCTGTGGAAAACTGAAAACGTAATTTTGACCAGTTACGTTATTTAAATTATAATATATTAGCACAAAGTAAAGGTTGGTCGATGCGAGCGCAGCCTTGCAAAAGTAAACCACGCAGAAAGAAACGATGGTGGGCTCACAGATAGGCTTTGTCTAATACATTTAACTGATATTTTCCTGCATGACTGACCCAAACACAACTTAGTCATATTATTGTGACCAAACGAAACAGCATCTCGGTGACATGGACATCATCCAAGTCAGACGTGATGCAAATGTAAAAGACTGGTGGGATATTTCCATTACTCTCAGCAACTCAGAGTTACTAACTGCTGCTACTTCAGCGGTTGCTAAGGAAGTCGCATTATGCGCTGTTAGAACCTCTTCTGTGTCGGCTGTACAAGAGAAGGACTGTATTCGACTGCCAGGAACAATTCGCACCATACCTTCAGAGAGAGATCTTCAACTACTGGTGCAACTAACGAAATGCATCACATATAGCCATGTTTGATTTTCTTGTGATGGTAATTCAAACAATTTCTAGGTATTTTTATACGAGATTAACTTTAGTTAATGAGTCACTGTTCCAGAGAAACTAGCTTCAATAACCTAGATTTGACAAATGGACCTGGGACTCTTGGGATACAATGCGTACAACGCCCAACCAGTTATTATATCTTGACTCGTATGATCATGCGCCACCATTTGAAGCTGTTGATTATTTGACCAGAGAAGGACAGTGCCATCTAATTCTGTATTTATTCAACTCTGGCGTTTCAAGCTCGGTTAGATTGGCCAATAGTAGATTATCATTGCGTTAGAGAATTTGCTTCACTTGAGCGTTTTCTAATCCTACAAAACGTTTAGTGATGTTACATTTAAGTTTGCCTGACACTGGAATTGCACAAAAATGTATGTTAACATTTACTGAAGGAAATGAGCCAGACGTGACACTGATGTGAGTCTATTCAGAATTGGCACCAAAGTAGAATTAGCTGTGTTTATCAATTGTGCTGTTGCTGATGTTGACCTTGGCGAGACTGTGATTATTTAAGATCGAACATAAAACGTTTAACGTGGACATTTAAGACATTAAGTCGGGGGAATGAAAGACCTTTGTAATAAAATACTACGACGACACGAATACCCTGTCGAAAGTTATATGAATGAAATGAGTGGAGACCTTATCATGAATGGAAATCAAATTCCGCTGATACAATTGCAAATCGATGATGATCATGCTGCAAATACCCGGATATAAAATTCAGTGACTAGCAATGCTAACTTGGCAAATAACTATATATAGGTTAGTCAAGACAGAGTAAACTCTGCAATATTTCTTCTAATATTTGAACAGTTTGATGGATTTCATCCAAGTGGTGACTTTAGATTTGCTGCTGATAGATCCGGATAGAACGTATGTATTGTATACAGTTTACTATCACAAATTGGTTTCTTGCTTTTCAATTACTATAGCCAAGACAATTTTTCCAAGATCCTAATGATAAAGTCAAGATATTGGACCAAATAAATACTACATTTATGTCAGAAGCTACATGTGACATATTTACAACTTATTTAGTTACAGGCCCCTTTAACATTAACAAGGACGAATATATATATATATATATATATATATATATATATATATATATATATATATATATATAGAGAGAGAGAGAGAGAGAGAGAGAGAGAGAGAGAGAGAGAGAGAGAGAGAGAGAGAGGCGGAATCTTAAGCTTTGCCGGCTCGCGAGCTATCAAGATATCAGCCTGAACCGTTACTAGTCGCAATTTGCGTTTGTGTTTAAGAATAGATTTTATTATTCCATATAACTGGTGGATTCAAACTGCGGTGATGAGGCTGAGTAATTTGCCAACAAACTGTTGGATTAGATGGCCGGTGATGCTAAGGTTGGTAATAATGTTAGTTCACCTATTGATATATATTTGAGTGAAGACGATGTTATACCAGCCGTCGTATACACTGTAATATAATCTCGCTATGGGACAAATAAAACTTAGCAGTTGAGACCACTGTAATATGCCATATTCGAATCATTGCATTAGCACGTGAAAACAATAGGCATAAAATGGATTGTGTCTACAATGAGGAACTTTAATTCACCACTGAATCCATCCCGGTTACATTTTCCAACGAATATGTCGCACTAACATTGACTCAACAAAGACAAAGGCAATCTCGATTGCTATTCAAGGAGACACTTGTTCTTGCAACAGTTCTTGAGCGAATATGATAAGGTTTTATACGAACGTGGTACTATGTTTCCATAACGCACAATCGCCGTAAATTTTAATGTTCCCCGAGTAAATATTTTCTATGATTGTGTGACAGTTGATCCATTTAAAAAGTTCATTGGTATTTCACCTGATCAGTGACGGCCTGTTGAGTAACCATACTACGCGACCACATTAGTAATTGTATAACCATACTACGCGACCACATTAGTAATAGTATAACTATGATGGACCTTCAGTGCAACCGGTGTGAAAACATTATCGAAACTGAACAATAACTGCACGATGAAATCTCTAAGAGATCGGCACTATTCGTGACATACAAACATGTATGTTTAGACGCCAATGCAATTTGTGGAATTGTTCTCTCAAGAACCGTTGGCCTTGGTGTGGAGGGAATCGCAACCACTGTAACTATATAAACATAACAATTGGAATAGTTCTCAATGATATATCTATATCAACCGGTGTCACGGACGTTGCTGGAAAATAATTTCGATATGGCTGCATTTGTGAATGTTTGTCTATTCAGATGATAATAATTCATGCAATTTTCAATACAAGGGTGAACACAAAGTCTGTGAATACAGCTATTTCGGGGTATGCATTATTTTCTTGCCAATATCAAACCAAAAGGTGTATCTCCTTGTCTATTTAATAGCATCGTATCCACTTCGTCAATTGCCACATTCTAATCGTCAACTGGTTGATCAATATGACAATCAATATCAATATCACACCACAGATAGAGGGTCATGTTAAGTTTATGTTGGACAAGCTAGTCATAAAGTTGCATGCAACTCAGTCTTCAGGAAGCAGATGTACAACTTAAGCGAAACTTTCATTTGCATCATCAATAAAGTAAGATTAGTTAACTATTAACTCATTAAAATGGCAAGCGGTAATAAACCTCACTACAATAGTGATATAATTATTCCTATTTTAGATCGTAACATACATTTATTAACTTATTCATTTACTTCTTGGTGATAATTTTGATCTTCAAAATCATTTTCATCTTTCTGCATTATTTCCAAATAGATAACTATTTGCTGCACTAAATATTGAAGCTCTAAAATTGATAGTACTGTGTTAGGTCATTTTCGTATACGACAATATAGAGGGCCCTTTTAGCCTTCCTGGTTAAACACGTATAATGTTAAACTTTGTTTAACTGCAGATTAAAGACAGACTTAGCATCACAGTGCAGAAGTACAAAGCTTTAAAGGAGAAGCTGCTACAACGTTATTTGGACATAATAGCTACTGTCCAGAATGAATCCTTGACGAAGAACATGAGTGAGCTTACAAAATCGACGTTCCAAGACTATGAAGAGAAGTTACAATCCAATTGCACATTGCTGAAGAAATTGACAGAAGAGTTTGAAATTGTTGTGGCTGGTATATCTTTTGGCTCACTTGATATGCATTACAGTGATACAATGATGGGTTATTAGAGTATGATATTATCTGTATCATGTACATGCCAATAATATATTGCCCAGTAAATTATATTTACGAAACTCTGAAATTGACATATGTATCATATACTAATGTTCTCTGATTTCGCATCACAAATGTTCGAAAACCTGAACTATTGGTAACGCCAATTAAAATAGAAGATATTCATCGGGATGATTCAGCATTTCTACGGGACTCAAAAAAGCATTCAAAATTCAAAATCTTTGTTAGATTCCAATGTTTATTTTCAACGTAATTGTTATTTAGAGTTAACCTAAATCGTTCAGTTCTGCCAATGAAACCAGTACGAACGTAGTGAAATCCCCGATGAAGCGCTTTGAGGCCAAAATAGATAAATTCATAACGAAACTATAAATGCTTCCTCTAAAAAAGAAGTCTCCAAAATGGGGACTTGTAATAAGTAAATCCAATGTAAGTCATAGCAATGCATACATTTGCATTTAACCTAGAAATACACACGCGCGACAGCATGTGTTACGTACGATAATGCCATATTATCGACTAATCTTCTATAGTGTAGAAAGCAGTACCACTATTTCATTTATATAAGTTGCTTCGTACCACAAAATCTATATTGACAGCAGAGTTAATCATGCATGTTGATCAAGACAGTCTTGTCATATTTGGATGACATGCGACATTAACGAATCACATTTGATACAATACGTATCCAGCCTCAAACTTGTATCGCATACCAGTTCGAGATGAAAACTCATTCTCGAAGAACTTAATAATGATGGCAGTGATAGACATAATTAAAAAGGCCCTTCTTGGTCTTGTGTTGCGATTAAATATTATTACGAGTCTATGGTCACAAACTTAAGTAACAGAAAAGAAGCAAAACCAACAAGTTTTATAAAACTTCACAAATAATTTAATTGTCAAAGTTATAAATGACAAATGTGAGAAGAACTTGCAGTATTATGAAGTAAATCCAAACTAGTCCCTATATAGGTTTATGAAAGTCTTAAATGATTGAAACGTTCCTTGCAAATTTCAATAACGTATATGTACTGGTCCTCCAAGAACCGTGACGTTGTCAAGATGACGCTCATAATTCCTTCGAATAAGTTACAACAGCTCCAGAATAATATTATAGCCCAAATTATGAGCACCTTATATTTTCACTGAAAAGTCCAAACAAATGCGTATTTCCTCTAGAATAATATCTATGTACAATAAAAAACACGCCTGCAAACTTACAACAGGAACACAATAAGTGTCTATGACTCCAAAACTCGGAATGAATTTGATTCCTTAAATTTCTCCTTATATACACCGTATATTTGCGACTGTACTTCGTAATAAAACGCACGTGACAGCATACACTATTGGTTTGGCGTCGAATAAGGAATATTCACGTGACCTTGAACAACCAATGGGAAGCAACAAAATTATTCTGGAAACGTATAAATTCCATCAGTCACTCAGAAAGTACGCCATATGAGAAATTTTAAGTCTTATTATTAAGATTATTATTAATAATTGTCAACACATACGTAAACATCTATTTATAGATCCCATGCATATTGCTTTCTTAACAGAGCCAGGTAATTACACAATTTTTAACAAAGATATTCTATACAGTTTACAACCATAAATACAAATTTACGAAAACTAAATAAAATCATATACCAGGAGTTACAAAAAATATAGATATACGTAACAATACCATGTTTTGAATATGTTTTCTGGATCAGTTCTAATAACATGACAACATATTGTACCTCGCGAGTTCATCATACTGGCTATGTGAGCAGTTCATTTGACGCACTCGAACCCTTTGATTGTGGCATATCATCAGAAATTGCACTGGTAGTAACAAAATACTTTATTTGTGATTTGCAGCGACATATTTGCAATTGTTCCCTTGCAATTTGATTGAAGATACCAACGGAATTATCCGTTTTAATAATAAAATGATTATGTGTTAGATCATTTTAGATTCACAATACACAGTTACTTTTAAACCGGTGTTAGTGTGTCATGAAATGAAACAATTCCCTAATAACTGTCTTTAGTGCGCACACTATTTTGTTTATAGGTTCTACTTGTTAAAACAAGTACATTTTGATGCGCTGCAGTTAATCTAGACTGAATGTGACTGAATCTTTGCCTTCTAGATTTCGAAACATTTTCTTAATACAGGCGAAACAAGTTCGGGTAAGAGTACATTTCTAAATGTACTTATAGAAGAGAAGGTACTGCCATCGCACCATTTACACACAACATCATGCTTGTGTCGGCTACACAATAGTGATAATAGAAGGATAGAATCTTTCACTGGAAATACACCGGCAAAAAGCATACCTCTGAAGGCGGATTCTTGTGAACTAACGGAAATGTTACAATCAATAATGAAGGATCTACGGTCAAAAGATGGAGACGATGAGCCACTTACAACCATTGATGTATATTTGCCAATACCCTCACTGCACGTAAGTTCCTTCATGTTGATTTGCGAAATTACTGACGTATGATGCTATAGTGTTATTCAACACATGAGATATAATAACGAAGTATACTTGCTTGTAGAGTAAACCGTAGTGCTATTAAGGTAAGAGTCCTTCCTATGGTTGACTGTACAAGTTTTGTTCAGACCGAGTAATCAGATATTAATACACGATTACGAAAACCTAGGTATTTTAATAAACGGGTCAACTCTGCATTATGGCATTAATATGGACAAAAGGAACGATATATGCAAGTGTTAATACTTCTGTTAATTTGAGTTACCGCAACCGTACAGATATGTATCGTTACAAGCGTC
Organism: Megalonaias nervosa; assembly: GCA_016617855.1. Lineage (NCBI taxonomy): Eukaryota > Metazoa > Mollusca > Bivalvia > Unionida > Unionidae > Megalonaias > Megalonaias nervosa. The sequence goes on along the minus strand of JAECUM010014876.1, from coordinate 10,916 downwards.
CTCCTTCCACTCCATCAAGGATCAGTTTGAATCAATATATGTTGCAAATGCACGAGTGGCTATACGACCGAATTTGTTGCATCATTGTTTGGTGATGTGTCCTTGGTCAATGTCATATGGGAGCTGGTGCTTACAGGCAAGGCGATCGGTACCGTTACCCGTGGACCCGGGTTCTTACGTCCGTAGTGCATGAGTTGTAATTCTCCCTAAGAGAGAGAGAGAGAGAGAGAGAGAGAGAGAGAGAGAGAGAGAGAGAGAGAGAGAGAGATCACAGCCAATAGCAGTCTTTCCATTGTAATGGTACATAAAGCGCGTGCTGGTTAAAACGAAATGTAAATACGAAAGAAAACCTATCACCGACAAAGTAACTCTAATGTGCTATGATCAAAAGCACTTCGGAATAAACTGACCCTTTCTCGAAAGCACAAAACTACCAACAATGATTACACAAACTGGATGAGAACAAAATGCAAAAATGTTCATTTCACAAACATGTAAAAGGTTGTTTCAAAAGGAACATTAACCGAATCATGAAGTAATATTGATATTGTATTTGTGAGCGACAATCAGGTCTAGGCTATTATTATTTTTTCTTCAGGAAAACATTGTTCTTGTCGACTCTCCTGGAATTGGCGAGAGAAAAATTTTGACGAAGCAAGTTATTAAGTATATTCCCAACTGTGCGGGATATATTTTCATTATTGACAGCTCCCACGCCGGCGGAGTTCAAGATTCTGGGGTATATCTATCTACCTACCTTTCCCTCTTTTAAATAGTGTAAAGATGCGGATTCTTTCCGAATCTCCTCCATTACTAAGCTCTGAAGGCATAGTATATCTCTAAGACAAAATAGCTGTATATTTGATTTCTAAACATATTAATTGTTTCTCATAATACTAGATTTAATCAGTTTATGACAATGGAGAAGACAAAGACATTGCACACTATCAAAACAAATATGATATCAGGGTCAAAGAGAAGTGTAATAGTTTATGGCTTGCGTTCGAAATGCATATAGTTCGTTTGCTCTTGAGTTGACTTTTGAAGTATACGAAAACATTCTAAAATTTTTTCATAACGTGATAAGCACATTTGCTTTAACTATGCTTATTCTTATATAAACCCATAAATGTATAAGTAACTATTGATCGGCAGTGACAGCTGCATGGTGGCAAAACATCAATAACATATATATAGTATATATATATATATATATATATATATATATATATATATATATATATATATATATATATATATATATATATATTCCTACAGTTCAATGATCAACAGATAGCATATTCACACGGCATGTTCATAAAATTATCTGAATTCGCAAGCTGGAATATTAAATAAAACGTGAATGTTAGTAAACCAGTCAGACTATTTACTGGAAGAAATTGGAACAAGCCGGAAAAAATTGAAGATACTGGAACAAAATAGATAATACAGGAATAAAGGTTAATACACAAATTCTACTTACTTCTATAACTTTGTATACATTTATTTTGAATAAGTTTAATGAGTGTTATAATGATGTTAGTTATTTGGCTTTGTTTAGTTTCTTCTTTGTATTGATATGCTGTTGAAAGAGAGCGACGGTTATTCTGAGACAATAACTTGTATGTATTTCAAATGTATTACTACCAAAATTATAAAACACTGTATATATTAAGACATATTTATTATAAGCATTGAACATTCCAAGTAGGATATCTGCGTGACTCAAGTGGCGGTTACATTATTCGCATACTTTCCCGTTTGTTTGTAGCCTACTTACCGATTTAAAAATATACGGCAATTTATTATTTCTAACCTAGCCATTTCTTCAATCAATTATCGCTATGGGATCCCATATATACCGAATACTTAAACTCCTGCTAGAAACTGATGCAGAAAAAGTCAATTATTTAGATGAATCATGTGATTATTTCGTATGATATATACAGAAAGCAAACCTACAAAACTTCTGTGTAAAGACTGTATTATTAGCAGACTCATGGCATATATTTGTTTCACAATACCTAATAAGGACCACTTGCTTGGAATTGTTGTAGGTGTAACTTACCCGGTTTCATTTATAAATGAAATCCCAATAACAGTATATAACATACTAATTTCCTTGGAAAGAAAATCTCCTGGACCTATGAACTGTTTTATTATACAAGTATACCTGTTTCTAGTAAATCATACAACATCATGCCAAACTACTGTGATATTAATTACAGAAAATAATACAATAGTGAGTATTCTCGACTATTTATTTTGTTCCGGTATTTTCGGTCTGTTCCGATTGTTCTGGTAAATAGTCGGACCGCAATATAAACATTGGCATGACATAAATTCATTGTTAAGTACGAAAACTATAATTAAAGTTTGAATGTGAAACCATGTGAGTTCTGAACAGATGTATATCTAGTAGATCGAAAGTGACATGTTAACTCGCATCTATTGGTCGTCGATAAGTACAGTAATGGTTAATTTTATGACATGTCTTTCTTCCTTCCTGGTATCGAAGAAAAGGCCAACGAGTTGTGGTTGTAAAAGTGAATGTATTGTTCCCAGGTTATAATCCGATAGATACATGTTTATCAGCTGTATTAATTGATGTGTAGCTTCTGTTTCCAGCTTATTGTTCGTATTACATTGCCATAATGCACTGAAACAGACAAGAGCACGTTTCTTACGGATGCAATATTGAGTTAATTCCCCGTTTGTTATACTGTTATTCTGAATACATTTTTTTAAACAGGAATATAATTTGAAAATACAGAACATCTCTATTTGGCAGGAATACACTTGGACCATTTGAAAAGTGTGCAATATAAACATTCATCAAGTTTGCATAGCATGATTCTTGCAGAAGCACTTGACGATATGCATTTTGTCCCTTCATACACAACCAATCAACATTCATACTCGTAATAAAGAAATGTCTCATCAAAATGGAGAGAGACAAAATACTTCTACAAGCTTCCTAAATTACAACATATATGCTAGGAAAGGACAAGTCACACGGAAATCATGCGGGAATAGCAGTTGACAGTGTAGCATCTACACCATGCAATCGTGGAATTTATCCTATTCTGCTAGCGACACCAACAAGAATACAAGCTTCAAGAGGAACAAGTAGCGTTAACCAATGTAATAGTGCGCGATACTGCAGATTCCGACACTTTTATATTTGGTATCAAAGAGTACTGTTACCTTTTCCGTAATCCAGCATATCCATCACTGTTTACTTTTTGAACGGGAATTCTCCCAAAATTAGCCAATGAGCATGCTTATCTATGTGTAATTGTATACTGAGGGTATTTAAATTTCTACCATGCAGCCGATATATTCAAGTAGTTGTTTCACACTCAGCACTTATCAATTTCGTATTTAGCACTTATCGAATGTTATACCGCATTAAATGAAGTGGATAACTTATTTTTATTGTGCCAGAGTACTAACAGATACAATGATATTGATATCATCCCGAAAATGTCGGTGCCTGGTGCAAATACGAGGGCCGGAAATGATCAGGTTAAACTTGGAATGACAAGGTGGATACTCCTGCTGAAGCAGAAGAACATGGCAGACGATGCGATATAATGTTGATGTTACTACGCAAACTGAAATGATTGCCAAAGCATATAACGCATGCACGATCAAAAATTTCAATTAGTATGAAACAAAAATTTTCATGTTTGAAAATGAGCAAACATAAGGAATAACATGCGATCTGTGTATGACCTGAAGAAATTAACTGACGAGGTTTGTTTAAATCTCTAGACATCTACATTAACGAGAAGAAAGATAGGGTCTATATATTTGGAGCCCTAAACAATCAGTGAGGAAAAGCAGTAGAAACTTAGCGAGCAAAACTCAGCCTCCATTTCACAGCTATTCCACCTAAATAAGGTGCAAGTTACGATGATTAGGGAATGCAGAGGACGATTTCTCCATTTTTGTACATTGCTGGAAGCATCACTCGTTAAAAAGTAATTACTAATAACTTGCTTTGCTTCATAAATATTTCTCACCGGTGATACATCGCAACACCGCATAGCTGCATAGCAAGAAGAGAACAGATCAAATATAATATAGTATATTATGTTAATATGAAAACATACCGTTACTCGTCCCAGAACCAATCGAAAATCCAAAGGACAAAGGGTTTGTTTTTGGAAGCCATGCATTTTGTACCTAGCAAACTATTAAATACACTTACTGACGGGGATATTTAATAAACACGACTTGCTTTCTCCATATTGTAAAAAGCATTTTGATCGGAACGTTGTCTTATGTTTGACTGATGTTTTATATCAATTAAGGTAGTAAAGAGTTCATGTGGGACGTGAAACATTTTCTAGCGACCCTGGGGCAGTAGAGGTACTTGTCTTACTTTTCTATTCTATCCTTCCAATTTCTTATGGATGGGTTGTGTCCAGTAACATGTGGCACTCTAGTAACCTCTACGCTTTGTTTGCACACGAAAGGTTTGCTTCACAAACAACCCAATGGAAATCATCTTTCCCTACAGTACGACACCACATACACGGTAGCACATAACGTTTTCCGATTTCATGACCAGTTTTGCATAATGTCTTGCATTTAAACTTTTGTTTGTCTGAAAACTGCCGCTCGAATTCACATAGTTTGAGATCAGAAAAACGAAAACAATAATACAAATTATTTACATCTCACATTGTTACGTGTAGGCTCGTACAAAAATAACAAAAGAAAAGAGTGAAGCCAACAAGCTTTGTAAATTTTAACAAAATAATTTATTTCCCTAGAAAACAAGATAAAAATATGAAACAGGACTTACGATTTATGAACCTAATCCAAAAACTAATCCTGGAATTTTAAAAATATAAGTCCTATCACGTAAAAGTTCTAAATGAATCAAAGTCCGAATCCCGATGAAGTTCCAATATGGAAGGCGATGACGTCTTCTATAACCAGGTTTGTGTTGTCGTGTCAACAGTTCCTTCTTGAATTGTATGAATCAAGAATAATATTCCGGCTTTAGAATTCCGAAGAATTTCCAAAAAATGTCTTTTGTCCAAGAATTTTTATGTACACTGGTATTTTCGAGGGAATATAAATTATTAAATCCAAAAATAGAAGAATTTTAAATCAAGCTGGCATCAACATTAAAAACACCTTGAGCTCTGAAGGTGTAAATTAAGACTGACTAAATCCACTACAAAATATCTGTTTTAACCCTCAATTTTAGATCACATGTTGGAGTCACGTGGTCATTTAGTTTGAACAGCGCAGTAAAATAATATGGCAATTAGCACGTAGACTATTTGCAGGTTCGATTGTACTGAACGAATCTTAATTGTAAGATTCAATAATTAAAAAAAAAACTTTACGACAAAGTTGACACGCAAGCCAAGCATGACCTTGATTACGACCAATGATTTTCACTCTAGGAGAAAAAAATTAAAAAGTTGTTTACCAGTTCTGAATCCCGATCTGGAGCTAGGTCAGCTAAAAATACAATGTATCAACGAACTGCGTGTTTATCATGTCAAAACAGAAAACTGAATTTTCCGAAAAAAATGTCAAATCCAGTGAACAAAGTTATCATTACAATAACATGTAATGAAATTTTAAAAAAATGAAAAAGAAATTTAAAACTAACACACAAGTAATTAAATTACTTATACGTAACAGACTATTGAAACATGGCATCCATCTTACATTTCTACAAGAATTTCCATATTCTACTTTGCAATTGTTGATAAATAAATTTCTTCCTATATCAGATATATGCGCCCTTCCTAACGAAGAAGGCTTCGTGCATCTATAGGAATTTCGAGCATACTGAAATTAGTAAATTCCTATTCGCAAGACAAATCAAAATCTTCCTGGAATGTTTTGTGTCACGGTAATGTTTCTGAATCATTTTTCTCCGCAACAATTCGTTTGTCAGTTACTATATTTTCGTTGTATTAGATTGAAGCTGTTTTATAAGACCAATCCTTATTTCACCATGGTCCTACTTATCTGATTGTGTTTAAAATGGTATATTTTAAAGTTATTAAACAAGTACTCAATGCAGATAGCGGGAATGTCATATAAAATGATACAAATCCAGCGAAACAGTTCGTTATGTTTGATGTTATAATCTTTCAGTTCATTCTATAAACTGTTGTAAGAATTATCCTAAACAGTGATGTCAACATCTCACATTGAACATGATGCTTTGGCCCTGGCAAATTTTTCATATGTTTTCTTGATTTGTGTCACATCTCTTTCCACCCTTGTTCATTCCAATATTCTTGATTTATCCTTTTGAATACTCCATTTGCATTCCTACGTGTATTCAAACTTTGTAGACAAGGTCTTATTGATATTTTTGTTTTTCAGTATGTCTTTTTGTAATTGAGTTTTGGTCATTCATCGCTTGTTAAATAAATGCGTCAAATCCTTGTGGTAGGGATAATTAAGTTTTTTTTTTTTTCCTTTTGAACATCCTACATAATTGGAACAAGATGAACCGGGTTGGTGTCGGATTATTACAACGAAGACACTAAGAATGATAACGAAAATACGATGTTTATTTATAGATGATTAAAGATAGAAAAAACCTACACCAAACTCGTGCGCATGAATTCCAGTATTTGATAGTTAAGACAATGATGCACACTGAGTTAAATAACTGATATAAATAATACTAATTGTAACAAATTGTAATAGAAACCTAAAACGAATTGTCAACAAAAATGAACTGATATTGACCCCCCAAAAAAACTAAACGCACAAAGGAAACAGTAGTGATTTCGCTCAAATATTGATAAAATGATTAATATAAACAAAGACGAAGTTTTCACTCAAATGGTGATAAATGATTTGTATAACTATAACACATTTTCACTGAAATGATGATAAATCTTTGCATAACTATGACAAGTTTTCAGTCAAACAGTGATAAATGATAATAAAAAGTGGGACATGCATCATTCGGCGTCCAATTCATCACCACAAGGTATCTTCAGCCCCAACGCTCTGCCGGATGGTCAAGGAGCCACCACAAATGGTCTGACCCTCCCTGTCTGCCTACGGATCAGTAGAACCTCTTGTTCCCTGCAGACCTGTTCGTCACGAAGCCTTGGTCCCTCACCGCGAGATAGCCATTATCTTTCTCCGGGCTAACGTCACCGCCGACAGCAACATCCCGGGTATATACCAACCCAAATTAGCATCTCGGCCAAATCGACACCTTCGGTACGGTGCATACACAATAATACAGAATAGCTCCGTCACTATCGCTCTATCACTCTGTCACTCCTTCACCCCTTCAGTCATTTTAGCCCTTCACCCCTTTCAGCTGAAAATATAGCATCTAAATCTGAGTAATATTTGACACCGTGGTCTATAACATGTAATGACGTACGTGATGCAAATGCAGTTGATTATTTTGGTTAAAAATTATATTATCGGGACTACTGTTCAAAGTTATCATAATAATCAGGTTCATAAGCGAACCTGTATCTGACGATAATCTTACAGAACTTGAATGTGCTCTCGTTCCTTAATACATGTAACATTAATGTGAATACAACCCTTTGTTCAGTTACATACTGGTGAACTAGAAAAAAGATCATAATAATCTAATAACATTGCCCTATACGACACAAGTTGAAACTACTTAAAATACAGGAAAAATATTATTAAAAAGATCATTCTATAATACATATAGGAAAGTTCAAGTTTTCAAGTCACATACCTCTTCAGCGGGTGAAATTGCACCGTACAGTGGACAGTTCACTAACACGACTTTTCGTAATGTGAAGTTTGAATCTTCCATGAGCCAGCATGTACACAGGCTATGATGCAATGCACGGCCTGTGCGTTCAAGGTATATCGGTTTTCCCATCATAAGCACTTTGCTCGTGCAGCATGGGATGGACCGAACTCCCAACGTCAAAATAATGTATGATATAGATAAACGACCTCCAGGTAACGCTGTACACAGAAACGAAACCCGAGTACATTGCACTTATTCTACATATACGTAAACAATAAATACACACAATTCTGTGGCAATCATGATGGTTTATATATAGAGCAGCACTACTATAAATCGAATATGCTATGAGCCATGCTAAAGACATCGCAGAGCAAAGTATCAAAACGTTTTTGATAATGTCCTTTGAAACGGAGAATATAACTTGTCATCGCAAGTCATCGAGAAAAGAATGCTGTAATATGGATGAATTATAATACCGTGTATTTAAGCGTTCTATTATGAAAATCAAACAGGAAGACAACTCAAAGCTTATAAAGAGTACATCAAAACAAAACATTCTGACAGCCAACACTATCGCTGGCCAGGGTGGAGTGAAGGTCTTCGACACAATATACTAGGTAAACAGGACTATCTGTAGGTGTACATATTGAGTAGAGATGCAACTTAAATATCGCGTTACGCTATGGCTATAACAAAACGTATTAAAAATGTGTATATCTACACACTGTTAAATGTATATCGTATTTATATTCATGCCTTGCAGAAACTCCTCCTGTATCAAATATTTCTTAATATTGTAAGAATGATTTATAATTTAAGATTTTATAGATGTTAAACAGTGTAAATAGGGTAGGTTTTGTCCCGAAAATTTGCCTAGATAATGGTGCATTTTACATGGTTGCGATACATTTTTTGGATGTAATTCTAACGAAGTGCAAGAATCACATATATTCAGTGGGAATCTATGCGAATTCAATTAACTATTTAAATACTCATACACTACCTTGCAGTCATCACACTATAATATTTAAGTTTTTCTGAAATTGTGTCAACTTCATATTTATGAATTTCTTATGTGATATCAAGTGTTTCCAGACGAGGACATTGTGCACCACGTAAGACGGTAGTAGTGTTTATCATGACTGCCACTTTTGTCACAGTTGTGCATTTATTTCATTTTCTTCCAAGTGGTAGTTCCGTTTTAGGTATGTTGTAATGCTTTCATTTATATAAAACCTTTTTATACATGCGTCATTATTTTGAAACTCATTATTTAAAATAGGGTCTCAGACTCAAACCACCCTGAGGGCCGCATGAGGACATTTTCTATGGGCCAAGGGCCGCACCACCTTAGTGTTCTCTTATGCGGGCCACAGGGTACGGCTTGGCGGGCCGCATGCGGCCCGCGGGCCGCGTGTTTGAGACCTCTGATTTAAAACCTCAAAGGTATTAATGTTTATTGATACTTAAATTTATACATATAAGTCCATTCCCTTCCCATTTATATGTCTACCTTTGACACAGTATTTACGGCAAATGGACGGTAGTTTAGCGCGTTTCCTAAGTATTAAACGACTTACTGTATCTTCAATATTTTATTACTGGTTACTGTTTAACTATCATTCATTCTGTTCTTATAATCAGAAAACTCTGTACATGTCTTACTGTGTGAGGTAACTCTTGTTTGTAAAACATGCCCCATGTATTCTCGCCATCAAGTCGTTCAGTTACGTTCATGATTGTAAACCCTAAAAATATTTGTTGATTTTCAAGACGTTTTCCCTTAAAGTTAGTTATTTGACAATTTCACAAATATTTGTCGTGTGTTGTGTTTTTTACAGTTTCACATATTTCAGATATTTTACAGTTCTAAACATATGATGTGTTAATAACCCCAAAAATATATCCATACATTTGATATGTTTCTTTCCTTACATGTTTCAGCCAAATGCATTCTCTTCGATGCATAGCAAAGGTTATGGTGCTAGGGCAATTCGGAGCAGGACAATTCGGCGCGGACAATTCGGAGCGGACAAATGGGAGCAGGATATTTAAAACATATCTATTTGAAATTTAAACGCATTTTTTTAAAACTAACTGTAGCCCGCGATAAAAAAAATTTACTTTCATGTTTTCAGATGAAATAATTATAATTAACTTTAACTGACTTTAAGGGATCGCATACAACATTAGCATTTAGAGTAATTAACTCAGTAAATGTTAGTTGAACCATTTGAACATGTTAAAATTACAATTATTATTTCTTATTATTTGTAATATTTGGTCTTACATAGAAGAACTATAGGCTAAGTACTCAGAAAACTATTTTAAAAGTGATGTTTTTTTTTTTTTATATCTTTCACAGAGTGCATGTCGGCGCGCTTTTGCTCCGAATTGTCCGCTCCGAATTACCCGTTTTTTGGTCCCGAATTGTCCGCTCCGAATTGCCCTGCGCCGAATTGTCTGCGCCGAATTGTCTGCGCCGAATTGTCCGGCACCGAATTGTCCGGTTACCAAGGTTATGGATATGGTGAAACGTCCACCTATTTTCAGGTTTAATTTTAAGTGAAATACTGGTTTGCTGTAGTCTTTACGATTCTGGACAAATGCATCTTTGTCTGAAAAGGAGGTAAAACATATTCAGTATGTTCCGACGATTCCTAAACTTTCTTGTAGTTAAATTAATTTCCATTACGTAACTGTATCACTTGTTTCGCTGTAAATATTTCTCTAAAGGAATTGTGTATGTCATCTAAACATTTTCGTTTTCACTTTTGCATACAAAGAATATTTATGAAAGATTCGGTTATGGTTAAGATGTGTCTGTAACCATCAGTGATTCTTTCAATGCTGACATGTCGGCAATGCTTTCCTGCCACGAAATGTCAACGATATTTACATAAACACTTTTCTGGAGGAGTATTGTATTCGCTGGCTCGCTCAGTGTTCAACCAGGGTGTATAGTTTCAGATTTCTTAAAATCATCGTATTATAATCTGAATTTATTCCGTAGAGGGTTGTATGAGAGATTGGATTTAAGGGTATCAGGAAGGATGCTTTTAATAATTTTCTCATCCTGTCCTGCCATGTCCGCTATGTAAGTTATTAGTAATGGAACAAAACTATATATGGAACTAGTGATGCATGAGCAAGTACACACACA
>JAECUM010014875.1:0-20623 GCA_016617855.1 Megalonaias nervosa | reverse complement strand
TTATGCATGCATGTATGAAAGAGTGTGTGTGTGTGTGTGTGTGTGTGTGTGTGTGTGTGTGTGTGTGTGTGTGTGTGTGTGTGTGTGTGTGTGTGTGCGTGTGTGTGTTTATGTGTGTGTGTGTGGAACACTCTCTTGCAGAATATTTATGGTTCGCATTCTGTTTTGCTGTGTAGAACTTAGCAGCAGATAGAGGAAGGTTGTGTATTGGCTATTATGCACTGTTATAACGGTACCACACATTGCTTTAGCCCAATGGTGGTGGTGGTGAATGGGGTGGGTGGGGTGCTTCATGTATAGAGAACATAGTATTCCAAAATAAACAACAAAGCTAGATGTGATTGGTGCATTGTATATTTGTAGGACTGTCAAAAATTTGAGTCTCTTGACAAAATGTGAGATTATGTTAATTAATATGTAGATCATATTTTGTCTTTCTATGATTTATATTAGCTGCATATACATCATGGCAGATGTTTGGCGTAAATAGATAACTCTTTCTCTTGTATTTTTCTAACAGAGTTATCTCTCTTAAATAAAAATGAGTACCTGGTTGTGTCTTTGTCAAATTTCGATCAAACATTGAACTCTATGACTGTATGTAACACACAAGCTCAAGTAGGATAAAAGGTATATTTATTTCATCGAACACTAGCAGTGAAGTTTCTGGAAAAAAAAAGAAAAACAACTCCCTTCTCCCCCAACAAAAACAAAGAAAACCAAGCCACCCACCCTCGCCAAGCAATTGGTATCGTCATATCCTTGAATCTTCGAGGCTGGAGCAAATAAGGGGAACGGAATGAACTTTCGACTTCATGTGAAGTAATACATGAGTTATCTCTCTTATCCATTTCTCGCAACTATCATTTCTGGATAACCCAACATAGATTGAAATAAATACAAAATATCCCGGCCCATGAAACGTACATAATCTACTACGAAAATAGTTACCACACTATTCTGTCGTACCAAGGAGAAGCTGTTCCGTTGTTCATTTCCAAGACTGAGCATTCAGAGTAAATCGAAAGTGAACAAGTCATTTCATTTGTGAGTCTTGTTGATGAAATAAAGTTGTTAATGATTTTACTTAATATTAACGAAACAAAATATTGAATTAGTAACTATCTAATTTTAGCAAGATCCGTGAAATAAAAGCATGAGCAGCAAATATCTTATGTTGATGATCATATTGTTCCCAATTTCAAGTTAGATACATTCACACACACACACACACACACACACACACACACACACACACACACACACACACACACACACACACACACACACACACAACTTAAGAATATGCACATATAATGTTGCAACATATTTGAAACTTGTCCGTGAAATTACAAGAGCAAAATAAATTGAACATCAAACACATTTCACAAATATTCAAGTATGAAGTCATACATTACAAAAAGATTACATGTGTAAAAGACGTGTTTAGGACGCATTTGGAAAAATGAAAACAGTATAACAGAGGAACATGAAACTCTGAATGGTTTGCAGTTATTTTGTGAATAACAGTTGCTTCTCATACATTTGATGCGCTTTACATGTGTTACGAGCCTAGATCTAATATAAGTATTTCGTAAGTGAACATGTACACCAACATCGCTCGTGAAATAATAATAATAATAATAATAATAATAATAATAATAATAATAATAATAACAATGATAATAATAATAATAATAATAATAATAATAATAATAATAATAATAATAATTAGGAGGAAATCAGAGCCGGTACTGGAAAAGTAACCAAGCTCCAAAAACCTCACGCATTTCTTCACGAGATCTCCGCCACATTGCTGTTACAATGCTTCATTATAGGCCAAAGGCACTTTATAGAGAGGAACTACCAAGACATTTATCACTGTCTCTAAAATTGTTGACACTTATCCCCCTGCAATCATTAAAACGATTATATTGTTAACTTAAAAGAATATCATTAAACATCTCTTTGTAAACAGACGCTTATGCTGCAGGCATCTCTCAACCAGCCAATGAAAATATCAATATTTAAAGGAAACATGATATCATCTCGCCTTCAAGATGCCTGTCTTACGTCATTTCATGTCGTTAGCCAATAAAGACATGAACTGGTACTGATCCAATTCGGCGTTAGTTGAGAGAGTTGAACTGTGCGATCTATGTCTAGTTTCAATATGGAAGAAAACCTGTAATATTTCCAGAGACATTATATAGTTCAATGACTTATGCGTTTACGTCTGTTGGTAACAATGTATGATGCCAACACAAATGGGGTAAAATAGCGTTTCTTGGTTTTCTGGAGAAAGTAGCTATTGGCATTTACCGAGAATTGAACTGGAGATAACATATATGGCAACTCACTGATATGACGATTTTGTCGGGCATTTCGTTTGCTTTTGCTTTTGCTTTTATTTATATACTTGTTCGACGAAATAATCTGAAATATTTAATATTTTGCTTTTCCATGTATTCTCTTTTCCCTATCACAAGAAGGTTTGAAGTTGAATATATTTTTCAACATTGATCAGAATCACGAAATTGTTTTTATGCACTTGTTCGACCGAGACATGATATTATATTTCTGAAAATATGTTGCATGTTTGATTTGTCTACACTTCATATACTGTTATTGTAACGAAGAAGCAGGGCTATTTTTTCACATTTCTAAACATAATAAAACAAAATAACCAGATATAACAAAGACAAAAATTCCCATGTGCACTAATGGAATACAAAGAATAAAACCACACGTTTCATGAGCTATTTCCATCCACTTTGAAATATAATACTTAAGAGCCAATGTTATATAATTGCAGACATAATTTAGTGTAAATATACTAATATACCCCATCCATGATCGGTAGATCGCTCGGACATTTTCGTCAGGTTGTGAAATCACAGATGTGTTTCAGCGATGTTCCGATCTTCACCGCTATCACCCTCACAAGCTCCACCCCAGGTGAAGAAGCATAAGATTAGAATTGCCTTTTTATCTGCAAGAATGAAGTTCGACCCACTTATTATATAATAAATAGTTTAACAGTACACTGCTCATGTACTTGACCTGGGCGTGAGATATTTAAAATTATTGGGCATAATGATGTATCATATATCAAGTAGCAGACGTTCACAACAAAAATGTAAAACAAATAAAACCCAATAAGTCATTCGTATTAAATACTTTTCATTATTAATCTCAAACTTGTTTTTCTGTATTTTAGTGGCTAAGCATGAATAAATTCCATATATACTAACATCTAAATCGGATCCAACTGCAAACAACATAGACCCTAATAAATCTCATTGAACTCAGACTGAGACCCTAATTTGCCGTCACAAAATGAGCTAGCAGATCAGGTCCTTTTGTTGTTTATTCATAGGTTATCCCTATCAAGCAGCATAGATCAGATCTGCATGCACATTATTTGTCTATGTTGTTTGCTGTTTGGTCTAACCTGCACACAAGCATTTTTACGGTATGTCAGCGATCGCAATTATAGGCCTACTGAATTTTCATACTCCAAGTTTAAGTTTAAAAGTTTAACTGAAACTTGTCTTGCCTTTCTTGGTCATTACATCATGTGTTTGTCCATTTAATTTATTATGACTTTCAGTGAATCCAGCAGAAACTATGCATTGTAATTAATTTCAACTTAAAGAAGCACCTAGATTACAGGCAATTGAGTACCAACATATACAAATATTTAATCAAATACAACTTAAAGATGCAATTTATTATTGTTACATTTTAAAACTGCACCATAGAGTTACAAAACTTGAAAACGTTTGAGAACAACTTGACTCAACCTGTATAAGCGTACGCAGGATCGCATGCCCACATGTGTTCTCATCATAGTGTTCACCTATTCAAACGATAGTGGTCACCGATGTATGAATAACCTCAGCTTTAGAAAGGATACTTTGTAACAAAATACTTATTATGTGGATTTTAGTGATGTTTTTAAGTTATATAGCGAAATACATGGTGGGTGACTGAAAAGTGCATATTAAGTTTTACCTTGTTCAACTCCAGGTATTGAATAAGATTCATTTGCAATCATCTAGCTGTACGATTGTGATAATAAATAAATAAATAAATAAATGAATAAATAATCAAATAAATAAATTCCTCCATGAAATGTGCAACAAAAATATTAGTGTATTGCAGAATAGTAATATAATGAAATAGCTCCATTAAAAATGCACTAAACTACAGTTAGATCAACCCAGACTGTAAGAATAATAATAATGATGAACGGACAAACCAACTAATGGTTGAAAATGGAGAGATATTGAAAGATAAAGCAAACAAACCCTATTGCGTTTTAAAGAAAATATTGACAAAAAAACCCACTGAGGACTTCATTTAGAGGTAGGTCTGATTCCCTTTCGCAAGATATGACATACGTTTATCGATGTCAACGAATGCACAGCCATGACAATTGTATTGATGGAGGCTGGTGGAAGGGGGTGTATGTGGTCGTGAATCATAATTAATTATCGTGTTATCTACATTTGCAGACACTCCAAATAGTCATTCAGAAAGGTCCAAAATTGGAAATAAAAACGAAACACTTGTTAAGAATAATGCAAATGTATTATTGAAAGATAGGACTAGAATTAAGAACGAGGGACCAAAATCACTATGTAAACCTTTAGGCTTAAGTTTTTATATTAAATAGAAGTTTATTAATGCACGAGATCACTTTATAGAATATGATGAAAGTAAATCACAGAAAAAAAAAAACAAACTCCAGTTATCTAAATTTAATACAGACCAAAATGTTTCAAAAATGCTAAACGTTTAAAGCCACGCTCGAATTTTGTGCCAGAATAGTTGTGGTTTTAAATATAATTGACAGGCTGAAATTACCTAGGAATGATCTGTAGTTAAATCTGCATTTGTGTATGACGTGCTAATGGTTTAGAAGATTCATCCTACCTCAGTCAAAAGCATTGACAGTGATATATACATTACAGAGTTTTATGACAAAAACCAAAAAGAAAACAGCATTTACTCTATATACGTAACCCACCAGTGCATTTGCCTTTCGTCTATTGCTATCAGTTCAGCTTTAAGTATGCGCAAAATAACAATAACACATTTGTTTATGCAAATTATGCTTTTTTTTTCCTCTCTTAAACCTTT
Source organism: Megalonaias nervosa (assembly GCA_016617855.1). NCBI lineage: Eukaryota > Metazoa > Mollusca > Bivalvia > Unionida > Unionidae > Megalonaias > Megalonaias nervosa. The sequence goes on along the minus strand of JAECUM010014875.1, from coordinate 15,475 downwards.
AAGAAAAAATGTATTTGACACCTGAAACACAATATTCGCTTCCTGCCGCGGAAATTTAATCTTTCACAGCTTCCACGCAGAATAAGTAACACAAGGAAAAACTATATATTTCTGTATTATACATTGGGACACAACCATATGAATTCTTTTTCATTCTTTAGAGCCTTTCTATCAAAAGTACCAGGACAAATGGAAAAATCTAACAAAATAATATTATTTATTATAATTGAAAAATATGCTAATAGAAACAAATGAGTATGCTATGATTAATGGTGTTTTTGCTGATAAATAGTTACAAGTGTTAAACAATACACATTATATTCATTTTCAATGTATTACGTGTAACACACACACGCACAAACACACACACACACACACAGACAGACAGACATATATATATATATATATATATATATATATATATATATATATATATATATATATATATATTTCTGTGTAGGAAATATCAAAATGTCATACAAAAATGATTCCGTTTATTACGATTCTGGTTTCTTTGATTTAAGGTCAATATATTTTTGCAGATTATTATATTCTAATATACTGTAATTAAAGCTATGAAATATCTGAGCTTATGCTTTAATGGATGTGCGACAATATATTTGTGTTTGTATGCACGCGCGCGCGTGTGTGTGTGTGTGTGAGAGAGAGAGAGAGAGAGAGAGAGAGAGAGAGAGAGAGAGAGAGAGAGAGAGAGAGAGAGAGAGAGAGAGAGAGAGAGTTGGATTTTTAACTAAGCTTTAAAAAATTTTCAGCCATATCGCTACGATGTTTGTAGTGTTGCAGTTTATAGTGATGTCTAGCTTTGGGGCATCATGCAGCAGTCATGTAGCATAATGTTTCACCCAGTCACATTATCCTGACACAAAGCCGACCAGTCCTATCAATAAACCTCTCAATGCTGAGCGCCTAGAGAGGCAGCTGTTTGTACCATTTGTATAAGTCTTTGGGATGACTCGCCGGGGTTTTGAACCCGCGACTTCCCGCATCCTAGTCGGATGCTTTAACCACTAGGCCACCAGAGCGGTTCAATATATTCGTACAGTACTAAATAAGAGAATACATTTCGGACGCCAAATCGCTGTCTAAGAGAGATGGAACAGAAGGGAAATTAGCAAAAGACGCAATATTTAAATTTGCCATACGTTTTCCTGAAAGAAAATCATATAAATCTCATACTATTAAAGAGACCAGACTCCAAGAACATCCAGTTACGTGTATAAATGCTTGTAACGTAACGTGGTTAAAAGTAATTGTATGTTTTTAGTTATAATAAATTTTGAATTTATATGTCACCTGGGTATTTTGTACAAAGATCATTTTTAGCTTAAAATTATATTTTATGAGTTTCTATGTTTTACTTCGAAAGTTTTGCATAAATTATTTATTTGTGGGTTTTTTATGTTCTTTCTTTGCTACTTAATTTAGAGTAGTATTTTTATACATAAACAGTAATGCTAAAATGTTCTCCTTATAAAACGCAACATTTGCGATCTGACCACAGATACAGATGAATTACAATTAATTTAATTCCGGAAAAAAGAACACACTTTTAAGCAATTACTGAATGCTGATGTATAAATACAGAACACTGTGTGGGAGTTCTGGTTTGTATGTGAGTGTTTCTACCTGACCAACAAATATCATCCATAATAACATCCCGAATGTTTCAGCTAGTTTAATACTTATTATGCAATAATAGTATTCAAGGTAAACCAATTTTACATTTCGAGTAATATTTTCTTGTTCTGCCACGTACTCAGTTGTAATCAATCTATCAGAGAAACCAGAGACTATTATTCAGGTAGCTCAAAGCTTGATTAACAATGTGCTGCTTATTTTATATCTTGGCTCCTACTTTGTCTTGTGTACATTCTTCTACAGCACGACCATCTCCTTCTTCTTATATAGTTTTTATTTTTGTAGCTAAAAATGGTTGATAAAGTATTTCGACGGTTTATGGTGAATTCCTGTCTTCTTGAACTGTACTAATAAAGGATGAACATTTACTTATAAACAGTGTATAATGGATATATTTCATCAGGTTGTTAAAACACTCAGCCTACGACAAAAATGAAAGTACTTTCGTTTGATACTCAGGAGATGAAATATATCCTTTTCTGACAAGCAAATTATCTTTGTATTCTATTGCTCAAACCAAATGGTTATCAATATGTGTGACAGATTGAAGTATCAGACTTTTTACAGTTTCCTGCGCAATAATATGAACTGTGTACCGTTATGTTCTGTTGATTTGCGGAAAATATCAGTAGTATCATAATTCTTTTTTTAATTCAAGGCAAAACCACATAAAGAAAATATTTGAAGAGACAGTAATAAAGGAATGTTGCAGTTTTCGAACCTGGAACTTATACGTGAGAAATAACCTTGCTTAAGACTATATCAAACAAGTGGCATAATGGTGGGTCAACAATTTGTATCATATAGGATCGATGTGTATTGATACAGTGAAAAGTATTTTTCTTGTTTCATTACAGGAAATAATGAAATATATTTCTCCTGAAAATTCAACTAATTCACGGGATAGAATAAAATGTATTATTTCTTCTCTGTATGTGTATCAATAAAGCTTTGTTGGGAACGGATATTCAGTAATGTTTTCAAATTTGCGATCCACTTATATTGCTGTGAATATGTAAGTAAAGCAATGCGAACACGGAATCGCCACGTGATTTCTTCGCTGACTTAATTAACAGGACACTGTATCCTGAAGATGACCTCATTAACCTGCATTATCTACATGATCACACAAAGGAAACAAACTGCAACATCTGAAGTCACGTACAGGTTAATATTTTTGGAACATCTTCTATTATCGATTTTATTATTGACTGCTATTAATAGATATATTAGAAGTCAACAGGATAGTGTATTGTTGAAAAGATCCAAAACATGTTAATTGGCTTTACTTTTTAATAATACTATAAAACACAACATTTTGAGATAATAATTCAGCTGCGGTAGGCAAAGTTATTGCTCTACTAGAACAAAGACGAAAGTAAAGACAGAAAAAAAATATGTGAGCCAAGATTAGCATTTAAAGGTTAAACTTAGCAACACATGCGCTATTTTCATTTACAGAGAGATGTGAAACTATAAATTGTTCCAATTTTATTCTGACCGAAACTGTTCAATGACAATTTAAATATTAAGTGTTATATCTCATGTCAAATTTAAATCTGCTTCATAAGCTGTTTTCCTGTTATGTTATTGTGACGTTTTGTGACTTTTCTGTGGGGAAACTGTAAGAGAACTTAAAGGTGCTATGCGTTACAAAACGTTGTTCCATACAAGTCTGCATATTATCTAATGTTAATGGATAGTTCACATCTGAGCTGAAGTATAGTCTGTTACGAAGCGTTGTATTGTATAATATAACATTTTTTTATGACAGCCTAATCAGTGGTTTCAAGAAACAAATTTTCTGATTTCATCATATTAATTGCGGATTTTGTTTGGTTTGGTGGTTTACAGCAGCACAAGTAGATTATTTAGTGCCGAGGCAATTGGAGTAAAGTGCCTTGCCCAAGGACATAGCTTGGTACCTGACCCAAGCTTGTCCGATTGTAGATTTGAACCCGCACCATTTCGGTCAAGTGTCTGGCATTCTAACTGTTGAGCCACCGCAGCTCCCTTATTAATAATGGAAACTAGATTTTACACTTTGTTATTAAAGTGTTACGGGGTACAAATATTGCAAACAATAACACCCAACACAAAGTAGATTCCCATCCAATATTTAATGTTCACCCAAGCTAGGGGTCAAGACGAGTGCAATTTACACAGAACAGATTGGTAGTTTTACGCCAGGGCGATAGTTTATCAAAACTACAGAATGGAGACAAAGACATGGTTCATTAACATTATAATTTTTTGTTTCTACCGTGATGACAAACACGGATCCCAAGTCCTTTGGGTCAGAATGACTCTGTTTCTAATATTACCATATGTGACCACTTAAAATCCTTTAAAATAAAAATACCATATACACCCATGTCTCTTGTCTTAATAATAATCTATATTTATACAATACATTGGAGGGAAATGTTAAGCATTAATATGACATCAGCATAACGTAACAACTGATATAACAATAATTCCCTCATTTTGACATTTAAATGCACCTCTTACCAGACCTTCTAAAGATTTATAGCGCAAAAATCAAATGGAGCTGTAAGATGTACCATTTTTTAGCCATGCAACATTCGTCCTTAATCAGCTACTAGTTATTCACAACAATATCACATCATGATTTACTATTTTTGTGATGACATCTTATTTAAGTGCACCGGCATTACAGTATCTCTAATCTATCAACCATATAAGTATATTACATTGCATTTTCGGTAAGGAGTATGTCTAACACAATATTGTAACAAGTAGATTAGAACGCCAAATTATTCCACCAAATTATATAGGAACGGATTTTTATTCACTTTCTGGATCATGCTTTCATTCTCTCCTACCGCCATTTAAAAGCCTTCAATTTGGAAAAATTTTTTTTCGGCACTAATTTTCTTCGCTATAACATCATTTGTCTGTGGTGTGCATTAATATTTTTCCTTCTGTACTTTTATTATTATTTTAAACAGCAGTTACTTTATTAGCAATGTCGGCTTTCGTCATGACACTTTTCTTGATTTGTTAACATATAGAAATCGTTCCAAATCCTCCCCGAATCTATGGATTCTGTGGAAAAAGTCTCGCGTAAATTGAACTTGACGTATTAAAGGTTTTCATCCATGGTTTTTAAAACTTTGTTTTTGGTTGATTTTCAGCATCAAATATGTAATCAAACACGTTTCATGCACATACAACCACCCGTATCATTGTGGGTGTGTGGAAAAGCGACTAAAGTATACTCGATATTTGGACTGTTCCGCAGATTAATAAGATTCCCGGTCAAGTGACTTTGCTGTCAGAAACAGGACAGCTGAAACAATAGCTAGTCCGCCATGGTGTGAACATTTTATAACTAAATTTAGTAATTTGGAAATAAAGGTATTTCGGATATGGACTGACACTTTCATTATTCAGAAAAGGAACTGGTTACAGTTTTTTGCATGTATTGGAATTTATATTTAAAAAAAAAACAAAAAAAAAAAAACACGTTTATTTTTAGTTAAACACGATGAGAGGTGGGGCGGGGATATGCATGCAATAATAGGTCGGATATTCATTACGATTGCTGCTATGAACGTAGGCGATATAATTCAGTGATAGTTTAGGACAACATTTAAGTATATCACAGGTCCTGTGATAGGTAGTGTTAAAAAATTGCATTTAGAATGTGTTTGCGTCGGTGCATAGAGACATGTAATATATATGTATGTATATCCATTTTCCTTTCTTGTTTTGATCTAGAAGTATTATTTGTCATTTGCAAAAAAGATTGCTTGTCCTGTACCCTGCTCAGTGCCTCGAGCATTGACAGCATTTTCTGCATAATATAGTCTTGTGCTTATAGAATAAACGTGCCACAAAGACCAACAACATTTCTGCCAATGAAAAGTCGTCTTTGTTCAATCATTTCTTTCATAGGTGTTTCGTGGTTTATGTGTGTTCGTGCCTACACGGAAAGAGAGTAGCGATTATCAGGAAGTGGATCTTGTGGAATTAAAGCTCATGAGGAGCAGAAAGAGCTCATCACCAGACTGTGTATCTGACACTGCACAAATCACAACTCTTTGGAGGTTTTATTATTCAAATTTGCAAGAATGAAGAAATTCCGACAACAACCAACTTATTAGAATGGTCAATTTATTATACAAGGAAAAAATTGTAACAGGAGGTAGCCATAATACAAACCTCTCCCCAGACTCGGCGGTGACGGTCATAGAGATCGAATATCAATAATATCAAAGAAATGGAAAATAATGTTAGCTTTCAAATAGTCAAAGATATTAAAATTTCAGGGTATATGTATTATGAGTATGCACTACAAAATGCTGTTGAACTTCTCAGTCACGCAGATGGTCAGATACCTGACCTATATGCAATTTGTGTAGTTTATATGGCACTAGCTAAGACGACTAAACAGGAAAGTTATCCCAATACAATACTGTATTGTAACAGCAATAAATGTATCACTTCTCATGTTCACGTTCATGTCCAGATGTAATACGCAAATATCTTGTAGAAAATGCTTCTGTTTTTTTTTAATTTTAAAGGTCCACCGTAATGACGTTTTGTAATATGTAATGCTGGTTGAGATTGGCGCATCACAACAGAAATCGGAAGAAATTAATTCCCAATCCCTTTAAAGTATTATTTGATCAGTTGCAGCAGGAGAGTATGATGGCATTTTTACCTCGTAAAGCTAGTTTGCATCAGGCATCAATTTCCAACATCAGCAGCCACGTGCTACTGCGAGCCTCTAGCCTCTGACATCACAGGCGCTCGGTTTCCGAAGATTAATGAAAATTATGCATACGAAGCGGGGAAGCTTATTTTGACCGATTTGACAGAGAAGGACTACGTGCTTGAATGTCGGGCTTTCAGCAATGTTAAACATACCTTTGGACATGTTAAATACATTAGTAAATAGGAAAAAACAGAGACCTTGGAAGAAACCTTTGAAGTTTCCATATTAAAATTGATTTATCTCTTTCATCTGGGATTTGATTTCCGGCACAATACAAATTCATTTACAGTCTCTATACTTTAAATTCCGATCAATGCATAATGGAAGATGACACTACCAATGATTTCTCATTAGCCCAACACCCCTTAATATAATGACTGACGACCTAGAAATAATATTACTCCAAATGACTTTAGACTTTAGATCTTTACCCAATTCGCGGATAAAAATGGCATATTGAAAGATGGAAGCCCTACAAACCAGGAAAAATTGCGAAACATACAGAGAGGGTTAAATGAAATAGGGAAGAAGGTCGATAGATGTTTGATACCCACCTTCCCGAAAAAAACAACCCATTCATCAAATGACATGCTAATAAAAATTTTAAAAACTTTGCTACCATTATAGGTATATTAATTGCTGAAGGCTAACATGGGGAACCTATATCAAAGAGATCATAAAACGGTGTAATCGTGATATCACCCTGGCTGATGGTGGTGGTTGGGACGGACTAAAATGCGCCCTTAACTCTATACAAAGAACTAAACAGAGCTAAACTGGACTACGAATGTCAAGAGCAGCAGAGAGGGTGAACCCTACAACTTTGTAGAGACCTTATTTTTGAAAATTAAGGGTTCCCTGAAAAAAAAATAAGTTTTTGTCTTAATAATGAAAACTTCTTTAATTGACCAGATTTTTTCACAATCTGGTCACGTACGTATGTCATTCACCCTCTCTGCTGCTATAAATTAAACAGCCATTATAGATATTATCAATAATGAGTATCGGAGAACCACACTCAGCTAAATTAGCTCGAGAGCGACTAGAGGCAATTAAAAAATATCTACCCGTTCGTGATTCTGTTAAGCAACAACTACAATCGCGTCAGGAATCTCAAGTTGAATTTGAAGAGGATACAAAAAAATTATTTAAACCTATCACTGAGACAACTAAAGGTATTCTACCTGTGTTAGAGAAAACCGCTGAAGTAACTGGAAAAAATAGCTGAAGGAACTGAAAAAATAGCAAGAAGAACTAAGAAAACAAAAGCAATTTTACGTGAACTTCCAGCCGAAATAGCTGCTGCGATGCCAGTCCCGGAAATACCTGAGGATGAAGATCAACCTGAAGGTGCTGAAGAAGAAGATGATGAAGCAGAAGGCGCTGAAGCACTAGATCCTGAACGAAAGAGTCGTGTAATAATAAATGTTGAATTGATAAATAAATTTGATGAAGAAACTATTAAAGTAATTAATAATTTGAAACTATATCAACTAGCTGAGTTTGCTGTGGATGGTTTTAGTCAAAGAAGTAAATTAATGAAATCTGAACACGATAAATATGTTAAAAACAGTGATCAATGGAGAAAATATTTATATCGCATAAATAAGAATGTTGAACAAGCTAGAGCTGATGATCCATTATATCAGAATTATATTAGGGAAATTAATGATTTAATTCAATCAAGAAAAAAGGAGAAAAAAAAAACCTCCAAAACAAAAAACACCAAAACCATTTGAGCAATCACTTCGTGATTATCCAGAACCACAAAAAACACCACCGAAACCAAGTAAAAAAACACCACCGAAACCAAGTGAAGAGGAAGAAGAAGAATTTCAAGACGCTCCTGGCGCAACTGGAAGTGGTTTAGGAAGTGGTCTTATTACTTGTCCCAATAACGTTCTTGCTGATGTCGATCGATTAGAAATTCTCATCGGAGGAAAAAGAGCTGGTAATAATTCCCCAGAAATCATTAATGAAGCAGCTGATATTTGTAAACGATTATTTAGTGGCCGCATCATGGATATTAATGTATATCGATCTCTTATTAATGAAATCGCCGACGATTATTATAGTGATTAAGTATGTAATTAGTGATAAAATCACTTAATAATAAAATGATCATACACAATACTCGTGGACCTACCATGGTCAGGGTAATAAACTCTCGATTACCTGTATACAAAACGACCTACGGAGATGGATTAGGTGATGTTATTCAGGGTCTGTTTAGAAGGATAGCCCAAAAAGCAATACCGATTGCACAGCAGCTAGGAATGAAAGCTATTGATGTTGTTCGTGAAAAAGGTATAGGCGCTGTTGGTAATCTCGCTAGCAAAGCATTCTCAGCAATTAAAGATAGACTATCACGATTAATACGCAGACCGACCCGACCTGTGAAATTACCTAGCACCGAAGTGATGCCCGCAAGTGTAAGTAAAATCATAAATCAAGCCGCTAATCAAAAACTAGCGGAGTTAGCTGATATCCCGATGTCGGAAAAGGAAAAAAATATAACCGCTAGTCTGATAGCAGGAAGTGGTCTTCGAGTTAGACGAAGACGATAATAATAAAGATGTTTAAGCGCATATTTGACCTCGCGTTTGACATGGACGCACCAGTTCAAAAAGATGAGTCTGTGCGCGATTATCAGTATTATTCTTACGACGCACGAATTCCAGATCAGCGTGGACGAATCGAATTACAGGTTCAGGATACAAGTAGATATTTCTTACCGGCTGAGGCTTTTATTGAAGTAGAAGGTGAAATTTTAAATAACGCTGTTCCTGCAGCACCAGTAGCATACGCCGCTGATGTTAGTGTTGGTTTTGTTAATAATGGTATTATGGCGTTATTTGACAGCGCTACGTACATGATCGACGGAAAAAATATTGAATCAATTCAGAAAGACGTCGACGTTGCCACAACAATACTTGGTCTTGCAAGATACAGCGATTATTATTCGAGATCAGCTGGTCCATCAATGATGTTTGTAAAAGATACTTCTAATTCTCCAGAGTACCAACAATATGATATAGGACGACCACAGAACTTTGCCAGAAACGCCGCCGCAGACGTACAAAGTATGATTATTAATGTATATCCAGATTTCAACTTAGGATTTAGATCACGTCGAGCAATGTTAAAAGGTGATAGGAGAACATTTTCATGTGCAATTCCACTGTCACATATCTTTGGATTCTGCATAGGTGTTAAAAAGGTTATTTTCGGAGCTAAGCATACAATTGTACTCGTACGAAAAGGTACCGATGATGATGCAATATGGAGACCCCCTGGTGATGCTGGTAAAGTAATTCTTACAAAACTTTCCCTGTGGATGCCAGTAATGACTCCATCAATATCTGAAGAAGACCGGTTGCTATCTTTCATGAGTCAAGGTGGTAAATCAGCGTTGTCATGGTTAACAATGACCACAGATAGTGTTCAAAGTACAATTGATGGTTTATTCACATGGCAAATAGCTTCTCAGCAGGGTGTTTCTGCACCAAGACACATATTTATTGCATTACAAGATGTAGCACGAGTAAATGATCAAACACATAGTCACATGATATTTGACCTACTCGGTGTTACTGAGGTTTCATTAAGGATAAATGGACATCAAGAACCATCCGAGGATATTTTGTTAGATTTTGGTCAAAATCATGTAGCACGTGCGTATCATCGTCTTATGTCGTTTATGGGACGAGATCTAAACGTTGATACTGGTTTACAAATATCGCAGCTAGATTTTACAACGCTGTATCCGATTTATTACTTTTCGCTAGAACATTTAGATTTGACCAGACAATCTGTTGTAGATATACACTTCAGAGTTCGTGTGACTCGAGGAGCTATTGCCGATTACAGAGCAATCGCAGTTATACTCAGCGATAAATCGATGTTACTCAAAGGTGCTGGTGGACGAATGAGAGTTATTGATGCTCCAGTTTAAAATATGTAATTAGATCGTTCATAATAATTATAATGTCATATCATCACGTTAATGTGAGTCTGACTCCTGGTCAGATTAAAAAGCTACAATCATCATCAAAAAATAATCGTGCGGTAAAAATATCACTAAAGCGAGAACAACTCGCGGGTAGTCCGAATAAGCTATCGCTGACTGAACGTCAGTATAATCACTTTAATAAAGCCAAACGATTAAAGACTGGTGTACGACTTGATCTTTCCGCAGCGGTTATTAAAGACATCGCTAAAACGGGTGGTATATTTCCGCTTCTTGCAGCAATACCAGCATTAATAGCAGCTGCAGCACCAGCTGTTGCAAAGGCAGCTGCGCTAGGTGCTGTTGGAACAGCTGCTGGAATGGCGTTAAAGAAAGCAACCGGAAAAGGAATCAAAAAAAAGGAAAGGGTCTAAGATTACCAGGGACCCCACACTGGTACGGAAAAGGTCTAAGATTACCAGGGACAGTTTACTAATAACACCCATGTCCAATTTTGATTTACTTAATGCTGCTAAGCAATTAAAAATAAAAAATTTCAGAGGTGTTTTTATGCGCGATCAATTACCTAAAAAACCAAACAACATGAAACCGGTATTATTAATCTCGATAAAAATTCTGGCCCAGGCACGCACTGGGTAGGATATGCAATTGATCCACGTGGAATTATTTATTTCGATTCGTATGGATTAGCACCACCAAAAGAATTTCTTCATTACGTTAGCAATAATACTGCTCCAATCTGGTATTCAACGCTACCGACACAAAAAATAACTGATCCTCCAATATGCGGTCGTGAAACCCTCGCTATGCTTGATGTTGTATCAAAATCAACAGCACCGCCTCATAAAGTCGTACACGCGTTCACTACACTACGTCATAGTACTTAAACTGATATCAGTAAATATAATGGTAGATATTTATGGAAAATCCTCAGGTAGAGTTCAGAAGATCGATTTATCTAAATATGCAACCATTGATCAGCTCAGAAATGAAATCGATGATTTATTAAATATAACAAGTGTGGATCAAAATGAAGTCGTCGTTTTTCAGGACAAACAAGGACGATTAAAAACGAGTAATATACAACTACTAGATGTTCTTGTACGAATTCCCAACGCGGTTGTTAATAATGTCGTTACTTTCACTGATCAGGGTAAAATACAGGATTCCGGTAAGTCGGTTAACGATTATGTTAAGAAAACTGGTGATGTATTTACCGGTGACATTATTATGTCAGGAAGAAAAATTACGTATCTTGGAGATCCAATCGCAGATACAGACGCAGCAACAAAAAAATACGTCGATGATCAAGAATCCAAGTACGTGTCAGTGCGTGGTGGTATAATGCGTGCATTTCTCAACATGAATAGTAATGGTATTAATAATCTCAGAACACCAGAAACAGATTTTGACGCTGCAACGAAGAAATACGTCGACGATAGGGAAATTCCAATAACTACTTCATTAACGATTATCAATGATGGAATCGCTTCATTTAGAACTGAATTTAATAATCACATACAAACATTTCTAAATTTTCGTAGAAATGTAAACAGATCTATTAATGACTTTTTTGGAACTCCACCAAATGTTATTATTAATCTCGCTGACATTAACGCAAGACTCAACGATATCATTAGTGGTATTCCTAATATTATTCAAAAAACTAATCTCGTTAAAATTCCTCACAAGCAGATCATTAATATCGTGTACACAGTCGCATCAGGAAAGGCAACATGGACACCGGAAAATAACATTTTTAAACATACTGCAGAGGTTACTGGTGTATACAGATCATCTATATTTAGTAGTGCAAAATTTACTATATTTACCACATTTCCATGGCGTCATTCAACCGATGATTTTTCTGGAATTGTGTCTATAATGTTAAATAAAGATACTGAAGAAACGTTTATCTTAATAGCGAATGATAAAAAGTTAACCGCAGTGACTTATTGGTGGTGTATTGAGTTCATAGCCGAAACTCCCGAATTAGTTATTTAAATAAGTATAATGAATCAAGAATCATTTATCGACGTTCAACGTCACAGATACGCTCAAGTATGTGAGTGTCAAACTAAACTAAAAAATATCATCGACGATTACACGATAAAGGTAAAAAAATATCGTCGTCGTATGGTCGTTATTGATATAATGGTATACTCGGTTTCTGCTGTTATTGCTGGAAGTGGATTATTATTATCAACAATAACGATGACAGCGCCTGCAGTTGTAACGATTATAGTTTCAACGGCAACAACATGCGCAGGTATTTTCAGTATTATCGCTAAGAAAATATCTACGTGTACGAATAATAAACTAAACGAGTATATAATGAAATTACACACAGCAACAGCCGCATACACTAAATTATGCTCGTATATTTCAGCGTATCTCGGTGATGGTAAAATATCCGATGAGGAGTTCGTAACGATAATGAAAACCTACGATGAAGCGTTCATAGTGGAACGCGATGTGTTCTCTAGTGACGGAAAGATGGAGAATTAAATAATAACTATAATAATAATGTCAGAGTCGCAATTACTTCAGCAGATCGTAGCTAATACAACGCCGTCAAAAACTACTATGATATCATTAAGTTCAACCAATCCTGAATTTAGCGTTAATTTTCCGACTGCAATTCCAGCAAAGGAAATAGCATTAGCGCAATTACGAGTTTATTATAGTTGGCCTAATATTAGATCAAAACCGTTTGGTGGACAACAACCAAATAATTCACTGGTATTTGCGAATAAGAATAAACCGGATGGAACACCTGACTGGCAGGTTGTTGGAATTTCAACGGGCAGTTATCAAATAGAACAGATTAATGAAGAATTCCAACGCAGAATTAAATCTATCACAGGGAAAGAATCTAAAATAGCGATTACTGTTTATGAAACAACACTATCAGCGGCGATTGAAATAAATTCTCCTGATTACTCCGTAGATATTTATCAAAGTTCGATCAGATCAGTGTTAGGATGGCCTGAAGTCGCACCTGTTTATAATGGAGTTTCAAAACCAACTAAAAATGAGTTTAAAACGAGTGAAGAAAAATTCATTAAAAATCCAGAATATCGAAATAAATATCCATGGAATTATATATCATTTAAAAATGATCCAAACGATGATACATACTACTTTACCGATTTTGACGGTAAAAGGATCCCCAAGATAATTAGATCAATATTTACTATTATCAAGACGCCAGGGGCGCGAGATCGAGATAGTGTTGATGAAAAATGTATTAAATGGTTTTTAGATACTCTTAAACCTGAATACGATAAAATGTTTAATGATTTAAGAAATTTATTTATTTCATTATCACAACATTATAATGAAAGTGTAAAGCAGCAAATAATCGAGTCAATAAAACATTTAAATGGTATCTTATTCGATTTATATATCGCCGATCGAAGTATTATAAAAGCTACAACTACTGAATTAGATAGTCCTTACACAAGACCAAATTTGAAGAAATTATTTCTTAATCATTATAAAATAACAGAAAAAGATTTACAAACATTTGTTATACCAGATTTAAATAACGCTGAAATGAAGAAATCATTAAATGATCTTATTGAAGAATATTATCCGGGAGTAATTGAATCGTGGAAAAAAATAGCCCCACCACCGGTTATACTAAAACACAATAACAACCCCTTTGGTGCCGGTAGACATATATCACCAGGTATTGTAAACATAACAACAACAATTGCAATCAATCTGGTATGCGATGTTATTGAAGGTAGCTATCAGGTAGATCTTTCTAAATCTAGCCACCACAGTGGCACTGCGGAGCAAGGGTACATATTATTCAGTTTTAGCCCGATTGTCCCACCAGGCTCGTTAATTGTGGCAGAACCAATTAATCCCGTTTACCTGCGAGTTCATAATCCATTTCTGACAAGAATAAATTTCAAACTTACAGACCAAATTAATAGAATTCTGGACACGAGGAACGAATCTCTTAATATAAACCTATACGTACGCTCATAGAACGTCTGATTATTTAATCAGGGGGATATAATCTGATGAGTAAATACATAATCAATTTTCTATGATTAAAGCAATTGTATATATAATAAAGCGAGATAACTCGGCTATCTCTCTGCAGTAAATTGAACGATTATTTCCCTTGCTACGTTACCTGTACAAACCCAGTTGTATATACGTGTATAGCATATATTAGTCCGTCTGTCTGTTACCTTAACGAACTATAACTTTATGCGTGCAAAATTATTTTATGAATTTTAAAAAACTGAAGTACAATTCTACATTCTGTTAGTAATACAAGTTCTGTGAGACAGCACAAATATTATATATATACTTAAATTTAACTATATTATTGATAAGAGAACGATGGCCGAAATGATAAGACGGTTGGACGTAGATCGAAGCTCTACAGACTCTCGTGTGTTCGAGTCTCCAAAAATGCTAAAGATATTATCTTGCATTTGCGACTGATGCTTATTTAATTGGGGGAACCCGGAGAATTTCCTCGATATCCACAACAGACAAAATACACTCTCCTATCATACACCCTTGAGGGGTGTACGTTTTACACTCCCGGGGTTTTGTATGGGGGGAGAGTGTACAAAATCTGTTGGACGTAGACAAGATTCCCCCGTCATCACCATTTGTATATATTCATAACCATACAATCATTAGGATAAGTTTATATGTAACATCTGATCCTGCTAGGATGTCATATGACAACCTAGGGGTTCACATGGGGTTTGTGCTGTCCTTAGAATTAAATTCTTAGAGATAAGTTTATATGTAACCTCTGAGCCTGCTAGGATGTCATATGACAACCTAGGGGTTCACATGGGGTTTGTGCTGTCCTCAAAAATCAAAATCATAACCATATAATCATACAATCATCCTCAAAACAGTCCCCTGACCTTCTGATCCTGCTAGGATGTCATATGGCAACCTAGAGGTTCACATGGGGTTATGGGGACTACATTTTTTTAAATAATTATTCAGATACTGATATTATTTTTTATATTAAATATATATATATATATATATATATATATATATATATATATATATATATATATATATATATATATATATAACATATATATATA
>JAECUM010014874.1:0-31608 GCA_016617855.1 Megalonaias nervosa | reverse complement strand
ATTTTTTTTTTTGTATAGCTGAGAGCCTGTGTCACGATATTGTAAATGTTCTGTTTCGCAAGTTTACATCGAAATTTAACTTATTATCATTACTTACTTGTTGTCTTTTTTGAGCTACTTCGTGCCCTTTTTTTTTGTTTGTTTGTTCTTATTCATTGTGTATTTTACTACTGGCAGTAAGAGCCTTTGTGTATCATGCGTGCAACAGGGAACTAAATAATAGTAAGTGGTATGCAGTTCATGGCGTGAGACTATATATATATATATATATATATATATATATATATATATATATATATATATATATATATATATATATATATATATGCAGTAACAGAGGTCTGCAAGGGGCGTTAGTTCCATGATGAAACTAAATGGGTCACCCTCTTTAAGCCCGTACGTGCGTGCATGAGTGGGTGTATACATTTGTCGTATGTTGCGTGTTCTAGCTGTTATGAAAATGAGTTCAAAAATATATACCGAGATGTCGAAATATGAGAATAATTTAAACTGCATTTGTAGACATTCATCACCATCTGCATCTTGACAATAAATTTCCTATTCCTCCCTGGTCATGGTTGTGGTTGGCTTATCAGATCGGAAGGACATAGCTCTGTAGATAAATTTTGATAACTGAGAATTTAAGCAAGGAAACGACGTTCCTTTGCTCCAGGAATTTAGCACAGAATGGGTCAAAACATTTGTCAGTCTTTCTTTATGATTGTTATATGAGGACTGAATTGCCATTGGTGTGAGACTAAGTCGAATATAGGTTAAAAATAACTGTCCCTCGAAGACACCTCTATTTGGTGGTTGGCAATACGTGTGGATACGCACGATAGGAAAATTCCCCGTGGGGAAACCCCTACATTGGGTGGCATGAGTTGAATACATCAACTGGTTGTTTACAATCACAATACGATTCTATGCCGAGTTGTCGACAAGCGTGGAGTGAAACATGTTTGCTACACCATTGATCATAATTGCTCTTTTTCATGTTGGAATAGGAATTACCGGTAAGTGGGAATTTTTTTTTTTTGTTAAAGATTGTATTTGTGTGTCTAAATTCCGACACAAACATACAGTAGCCTAGGGATGGTTTTATATTTAAGGCACACGAATGAAGCTTGTAAACACTGCTCTTTTGAGTTACATGGACTGAGAAAAACATCGTTTACTCTTTGGATAAATAAGGTTTTGTTTATTTATCGATAAAAACAAAACAAGACCAAAAGAAAAAAGATTTGAAAAATAACATTGAATAGAAAGAGGCTTTGTTAATTCACATGCAAGCTGGTGAGGAGGTCATGTTGAAATTATATAAGTCTTCCGGTGGAGTCGGGGTTCGATGACTTTGTTTTTATGTCATAATAATAGACCTATATTCCACAAAATGTCGCCAGGTTAATCATTGGATAAGATGGTTAGAAAAAAAATGAAAGAACTTAAAATTTTCTCCTGTTTCGCCGTTTTAGAACATAGTCCTCACTCCCCCCGTAACATGCCTCCAAATGTCAATCCGACGCTTCACAAGTATGGGACCTTGGCAATCGGGATTCCTTTCCTAGCAAGTGAGGGGTGTATTAGGGGCTAGATTACGTGTGGATGGGTTCATAATTTTAGTATTCTAGTCCAGACAGTACCTCCTTGGTCGAAGATACGGTTCCTGTTCGTCCTTGTTCAGTTGTTGATGCCGTAGACCAACAAGTAGGTCTCCGCTTTTTTTTTTTCCGACAGCGGAAAAGGTGTCCGCTTTTTTTTTTTTTTTTTTTTTCTGACAGCGGAGACCAACGCCGTCGGGCAATAGTCCATACTTAAGTTTTACGCTGTGTTAACATTCTTTTAGTTCTGACGTATCGGACGCTCGCTAGTAATTAATAAATTTACTTCGACTGACCTTGGTATGCGGATGGAAACTAAAATCCCTTTTCTTTTGACCTATGGCGTCAAATCCTTCAGAACACTCACAGTTTAGTAATAATACCTGTCAGAACAGAACACCTATGTATACTTCTATTATTGACCTTATTTTTTAAATTGCTGACGCATTCGTGGAAAGCATCATCACCCTAAGGCAAGAACAACTGCTTGAAACCTTCTAGCGAGGAGTATATCACACGGAATTGACTATATCTCTGCTTCTTCTGAACAGGACCACTCCGGTGGCCAAGTGGTTAGAGCATCTGCCTTGGATGCGGGAGGTCGCGGGTTGGAAGCCTGGCCGAGTCATACCAAAGACTTTTAAAAATGGTACTTAAGCTGCCTTGCTAGGTGCTCAGCATGAAGAGGTTAGTGTTAGGACTGGTCGGCCTGGTGTCATGATAATGTGACTGGGTGGGACATCATGCTACATGTCTGTGGCATGGCGCCCTAGTGCTAGACATTAGTATAAACTTCCACACTGCAGACATCATACTCGTAGCGATATGGCTGAAAAAACGTCAAAGCTACGTTAAAAATCCAACACAGACACACATACACACACTCTCTCTTCTGAACAGTCTTGTTCACATTCACATGGGCTTTACACGGAAAGAATTTTTGTGATGTAGTTATGGTCCTAAATGAAAATGGTGCTTCTCAGACATCCAGTATGACCACTTTTGCAGCTATCTTATCATTGCTTTGCAGCAGATGGTCAAATACTTACTTGGGGAATTCATTTAAAGACTTCTTATGATATATCATTGGTCAAAAATTAAAATGATGCTAATCTGTTATCCAATATGGCCACTGTGGTAGCCATCTCAAATGCCTTCTTGTTAGTGTTCCTCTTGAATGGTGATCAGATCGAAATGAAGTTTTATTTTATCAAAAATCATCTCTGATGTCTGTTTGATCTTAAATGGAAATTTTTCCCCTCCGGCATCTTGTAAAACATTTTATAATATCTGCTTGTATTACACTGCATGTGAATATAGTGTTAATTGGAGCTTTAATTTCATAATCATGGTGGCCATCTTGAAAATTGTTTTGTGGCTACTTCTGCAGAATTAATAGTTGTGGTGATATGAGGTTTTCACTAAAAGACTTCTTATGAAAATTTAATTGGACCCAATTCATTGAGGTGCTGATCAGATCTACAATATGGCTGCCATGGTAGCCTTCTTGAAAATTTTGTTATAGCTGCTTCGTCTGAACAGATGGTCATGTATATATGTGTTTTCAGTTTGTTCCTCCCAAAATTGTGCAGATCAGTGATGACCATTTTGAAAATAGTCTTAGCACTACTTTTTTTGAAGGGATGGTCCAGCATTAAATGAAAATGATCCCAATGTGACCTCTAAAACTTTAGAAAATCTGACAACAGTTGCTTCTCCTTAATGGACATGCCAACATTGAACAGAAACCTCAACAAAAGCTTGTCAATTTTAACAATAGAGTTATTCCTGATGCTGATCTGACATGCAAAATAGCTGCCTTAATGGCCATACTGAAAATCTTTCAACGCCTACTTCTCCTGATCAGGTGGTGTTATTTATTTGGGGTTTTTACTGAAATACTTATGTGTTTAAAAGGTGTTAATTGAAAATGGTGCAGATCTATCTACCTACATATCTCATTTGTGACCAAGTTTTGAAAAGTAATCTTAATTGACATTGGGGCTAAGTCAAAGGTCATTGCATGCATATTGTTAATTCAGTGAGCTTAAGCGATGTTTAGACACAATTTAGCTGACTTGACATGTGGGTATTTCTTTACAGTGAAAAGAGTCAGTGTTTTCTGCTTTTCTGATCAGATTTGGTCTGTTGAAATTTCTCAGGAATATTAGTGATGGGTTCAATTTATGGCAGTTAAGGCCAAGCAAAAAAACCATGTTTTCTTTTGCACTGGTTTTAAAGTTAAAGGCTAGGCAGGTAGTCTTCATTTAGCATATTTTGGAAAAAGTGATAATGTCAGCATCGAGAAAGAGGGTTTGTCACCTGACCAGAAACATATTTTTTGTTTGGCCTAAAATGAATAAAAGGATAGAACAAACCAGACTTATCTTGAATTCTGGGAAATTCTTTTCAGCAAGTAGAGCTTGCGTCTCTTTAAGGGACTCTTGTTTGCTTTTTCTGCTGTGAATTTTTGCTTGTATGTAGATAATGTCTTTTTCTTGCACAGTAGATATTTAACATTTACAATGATATGTTGTTTTCATGGTATTTCAACGCAAAAGAACATAAACCAATTTTCATATCTGCCACATGGGGTTT
This sequence comes from Megalonaias nervosa, assembly GCA_016617855.1. Lineage (NCBI taxonomy): Eukaryota > Metazoa > Mollusca > Bivalvia > Unionida > Unionidae > Megalonaias > Megalonaias nervosa. Next base: position 27,409 of record JAECUM010014874.1, on the reverse strand, counting down.
GTCCATTTGATCATAAATGAAACATTTCTGTCAGAATTAAGGAATATCATTTTACTTATATTATTTGTATAAATGCCAGACCAATGATTATATATATATATATATATATATATATATATATATATATATAATGTTAGATATGGGCTGTGCCTTTACCAAATAATAGTTCTTTATCCTCTGACCTCTGGTTCAAAAGATGTGATATGAGGAGAACGGAAATTGCCATATGTTTGACCTGCAGCCTTAATAAGATGAAGGTAATTTGCATTTATATTTATCATGTATATTCTATTTATTCTTAATTTTTATATCTTTCTCTCTTTTTGCTTCTAATTTTGCTCTTTCTGTTGTTGTTTTCTTTTTCTCATGTTTTTAACATTTAAAATAATCTTTCTGGAAAATTTATTAATGTCAGAATAACACTTGTTAAAAGATACATGTATGTGTACTTCTACACGCACTTTTTCCTTTATATTATCTTCAGTGGTGGTTGTCTTATTCATGTCTGCTTTTTTGATGTGAGACCCAATCTTTTTAGTTCATTCAGGGATGATTCTGCTGTATTTGGTGGCCACAACATTTTTATTTTGAAATATCTCATTTGAAAATTAGTGAATGTTGCTTGCTTGAATTTTGCCAGCATTCCATTTAGATCCAGTTTTAGTCTCTAAAATTTTATTGTTTTCCATACTGAAAGTCATATTGATCAAAGGACACCAAGCATGGCTTTTTACTGCAATAAAGTGTAATAAGCGTTCACAGTCTCCAATTGATGTACCTATCCAAGAGTGGACCAGATAGGAGGCAGCTCTTCCATTTTCATAGTGATGGATATTTGTTGCTTACATAATTTGATCGATTTTTAAAAGCAGTTTATCCGATCGCTGACAAGACATTTTGGTAATGACCGAACAACTTGGATTTTGCTTTGAATTTCTTATAATTAAATACAGGACCTGAGATTCGTCCAATTTTATCGAAATAAAGTCATCAAAAAAAGCCATTTACACCACTTGACTCCTGAGGTCTAAGTAACTTTTTCATGTCTTTACTTCTGATGAATCAAATCTTGTTTTTTTGTGACATTCTTCATGCTTTTATAATTAAAAGGGAATAGAGTTTTAAATTGTGTTCAGTATTATTATGTTGATGTGTTTTGCTCGGTAAATATACTGCAACAGATTCCTATCCTGTAAAATGGAACAGAACTTTAATCTGATGTGAAACTAAATGGCTAAAGGTGTTTTATGATAATAGAATAATTTTATTCCATATATGCCTTTAACTTAAGAACAGAATATATTGAAATGCAGCCTAAATTTATTCTGTCAGATGAATAATAAACATATATTTGTTGGTCAAAGATACACCATCTTGCATTAAAAACTTGGTATAGCTACAAGAACAAATTTATTTAACTAATTTCAATACACAAATTCATACAATATTAATTTTTATAATTTGCTGTAAAGGGAAAACTTTTTTCTTTTTAATTAAGCAACGAAGATTACACGAGTTCAGAAGGATTGAAGATTAAAACCAGAAGCCTGTGGGGATTTGGTCTCGGACTTTTATTTCTTGCTTTTGCTCTACCGTATATACTCACCTAAAAGATAAATCCAGTTGCAAACTGCACAGACCCAGATCTGCTGTAGCATAATGTGATGGCACATATGGGTGTGTGCAGTTTGTTAGGAGTAATCAGTAAAGCAAACAACATAGACCCTGATCTGCAGGCACATTATGTTACAGCATATCAGGATCTTTGTTGTTTGCAGTTTGACTCGACTTATAAGTGAGCATAGATGGTATGCTTGTGTCATTTACATGTTACACAAAATTTTACCTAGATTGTGTAGTTAGACCTGTTAGATGCCAGCTATAATGTTCAGACTGCAGTTATCTGTTCTTGTGAAAAATAATGATAAATGTAACAGAAGTCTCAAGACACAAAAATAAAGTATACTAGTAAATGTTACAGAGGTCTCTGACAAATAAATATGGTATACTGGTAAATGTAAGAAAGCTCTCTGGCAAAAATGCAATAAAGTGGTAATTATAACAGAGGGTCTGTCTCTGATCCATAGGTCAGGCTTATTAACTGAAACTCGTAACATTTTGCTTTTAGCTCTACTGGTCATAGACCAAAAGAGCTTTGACGCAGCCTTTTGTTTGATATTCATTATCTGTCCCATCATTATCAAAAGTTTATTATCACTGCTCCATGTAAATTACACATACCTGGAGGATTTGCCATGAAACTATACACACAAGGTCGAGGTCTATTTGATCTTAAGTGAAAATGATACAATCAGACATCCCATATGGCTGTCATCTTGAAAATCTTACAACTACTCCTTCTCAGTAAATGATCATATCAATGTGGGTTGTTTAATAAAAGCATTCTGATATGTCTAGTTGGTTCTAAAGAAAATGGTGCCAATCTGATAAACAACAGGGCCACAATGGCAGCCATCTTTATAATTTTGTGCGTGTTTGGTTTTGGACTTTTAATGTAGCTTTAACAATTTGAGTCATTTCACTGTGATGTCTGCAGTGTGGCAGTTTATTGTGATGTCTGGCACTGAGGCATCATGCTGCAGACATATGTAGCATCATGTCCCACCAAGTCACATTATCCTGACAGCAGGCCGATCAGTCCTAACACTAACCTCTTAATGCTGAGTGCCAAACGAGGGAACTGATGACTCGGCCGGGGTTTGAACCCATGACCTCCTGTATCTGAGGCAGTTTTTTTTAACCACTGAAGCCACCGGAGTGGTCTGACAATTTTGTAACTGATTCTTCTCCTGAACAGAAAGTCATATTGATGGTGGGGCATTTACCGGAATTTCTTTCTATGAAGCTGCTTACTCCTAAATGAGAACAACGCCAATCTGACTTCAATATGGTCACTATCTTGGAAATCTTATCACTACTCATCATGGATGGATTGACATACTGAAATGGGGATTTCACCAAAAGTCTTTTTATGATTTCTAGTTGGTCCTAATTTTTGCTATAGCTAATTCTATTAAATGAAAGTCATATCAAATTCTCTTAAATGAAAGTCATATCAACCTGGGATTTTCAACAGAAAACATATTATGAAGTATATTTGGGCCTTAATGAAAATGGTTCCTCTAATAAGGATACAGTGGCAGCTGTGTTAAAAATATTTTTTAGTTACTCTTTGGGATTGATGGTCATATTGACATTGGTTTTTACTGAAAGACTTATCATTTCTAGTGGGTCCTAAATAAAAATGGTGCCAATCTGATATCCAATATGGCCACCATGGCAGCCATCTTGAAAATCTAGTTATAACTACCCCTAAATAGAAAGAAATATTAACATTGGGTTTCACCTGAAGACTTCAAATGGTGTCTATTTGGTTTTAATTGAAACTGCGGCCAATCATCCCATCATTATGCCAACCATGTTGGCCATCTTTTAAATCTTGCTATGGCTGTTTCTCCTGAATGGATGGCCATTATCTATATGAGGATTTCAAAAGAAAACTTCTTATGATTTCTAGTTAGTCCTAAATAAAATTGGTGCTGATCTTTTCTGTGATATGACCAATATCTTGGCCATCTTGAAAAGCTTGCTATTGCTCAAGAATATTTTAGATGGTTTCAACACTCAGCAGTTAAAATGAAGGAATAGTTGTATCATCAATTCCAAGAGATTCTTTTCAGCCAGTAAAGCATTGGTCCCTTCAAGGGACTCATTTCTTGTACCACAGGTTTGTTTTTCCATAAATAATCTTTCCTGTCAGGGAAGTACACATTCTAATTCAAGATAAGTGCAATCTACAAAATGAAATTTCCTCTTCCTCCACAGGATGATGTACTTATGAGCAAGCAGGTTAGTAGATTCACTAGGCCTGTCTATGTAAATTTTAAACTACTTGAAAAGAACAGATGTTGACTGTATTTGTTGAAGATGACCATTAGTCTTGCTGTTGACCTTGGATCTCAAACACTCTGTTTGGAGTGAAGAGCATCCTTAAGTTGCAGGTTCACTAATGATTCAAATTGCTTATAATCATGTGACAAAGTTTCAGACATGAGGTATTTTTTGAGTAAATGTTCCAATATCTAAATGTCTGTACTTATCTAGTGTGGCTCACTAATTATGTTTTCTCTTCTCTGTAATTTTGTGTCTATTTATGCAGTACCTATAACAAACACAGTAACAGTTACAAAAAGTTGTACAAGTCAGATATGAAATATTAAACACCCACTAATTTAAACTGCAGCATTTTATTTTATATTTTTTAGACTCAAAAAACTTATTATAACTACCCTGTAGGGAGCATAGTTTTGTTCGGAGATGTATGAAAAATAAAAAACTGACAGTGAAGATAGTGGGACCTTTTGTAGTATCGGTCCTGATTTGCTATCAATTTAGCCCATAGTGCTTTAGAACTTTCCAATGTACCATGTGCCAATGTTAGTAGACTTTAATCTTTATGTTTAATATGACTGAAAAATTGTTAAAGCTACGTTAAAAATCCAAATCACACACACACACACACACATTCCTAAGTGGTGATAGTTTTTAATCATTTAATGATTATATTGCTGCATTAATATACATATTCGTTATTCATGTCAGAGCTACATACTAAAGTATCCATGAGCTGTCTTTTGAAATCTTCAAAATTGACTCGGGTGAACTTAAAACCATATTATCTCTTTGACATTTGGAATCAATATAACTTGGATAGTTTCAAAGTGTTTAAAAAAAAGTAAACTGATGAGTTTTGACATAAAATAATGGTATAGTTTAGGAAAATAAAATACTATAAATACATATAACCCTGTTATATTTCATTGATATTAATTTTCTAACTTTCACATTGATAATACACATTTTTGGAAATATTTTAAGCTGCTGCTGCATGCTTATCCTGATGCCAGGAACAATTTCTGGAGAGATCACAGGATGAGTGACCATTAACCTTGTTAACCTACCCTAATAGGATTCAAACTCGGGACTTCCAAGATTTAGGTGGTGCTCTACAGTTTTGTATTTTGCATAGGGTTAGAATTTTAAAGAAAAAGACTTCCTCCGGGTTTCCTCATTAGTTATACTGGCTGTTTAAAAAAGACCTTGCATATCTTAGGTGTTGTTCAAAGAACCTTTAATTCCCTTTATTTTGGTGTATGATTGATGGGTGTAATATGGGTTATAGAGTATACAGCTTGGCCTTACTCCAGATGTGCACCTTTCAAAAAGTACTAGCTCTACTTGGTCATTTTCACTTCCTGAACTTCAGAGGTAAATTGTAGAAAAAAGAGCCGATAACTTTTTTTACATTTTATATATTTGATAATTCATTCATTGCACTTTCAGAAGCTGGTATTGTCTAGTCTGGCAAAATTCATTTTCCATATTTTAAAAGCCACTAAGGATAGTGTACTTTAGACAAATTCAGGCTGGTTTTTGGAGCACAAGGGAGCAGTCATTTTAGTTAGCAGTGTGCTAAGATCATTTACAATTTCCAAAAGTACAATATCCAAAGAAATGTTAGCCACATTACATCAAAGTAGCATAGAGGTATGCCAACATTCTCTCCATTGTGCATGTTTTAAATGCAAACAACTTCACCATACATACATCACTCTCTCAAACGTACATAATAACTGGTGAGCGCCCCCATAAAGAGTACATAGGTATTATTATTGTATGATTTAATTTTGATTGTATGGCTGAAATATTTAAGTCGCAAGCATCAAAACAGTCCTTTTGAATAATTCTCCTGTATCTCCCCCTGCAGAACAGTATTTATTACTGTCAGAGTCTCAAACAGGTACAGCCCCCCCCCCCCCTTATAATATAATGTGAGCTATTTTAAAAATGCCCATTGCATTTTGTCAACATAGCAACCAGTGGTATGGTGAAAGACAGGAACATGAAACTAGCCATAAGTATTCCTGGGATGTCAACAATAAATTTTACAGTTTGAAAAGGGATGGAACAGGTGAGGTTCATAAAGGTCAAAGGTCAAAGGGTAAAATATTAGTTTATTGTTTAATATGGAAGAAAGCAAATTTGCTTTGTCATCATTTATTTTTTAATTTCATTGCAAATAAATGAAAAGAAACATTTTCACTATATGTTTCTTTTACTTAATGCAACAGTTTTAAATTTAAGTTGACTTTATTCCTATATTCTAAGACTTCTAATTTCTCCATAATTAAGGTCACTACTCACACAAACATGCCTCATGGCAAATTATGTAAGCAAGAGCAAAATAAGCATAATTAGCTTATTGTCATTCATAAAATCAATGTTAATGTACCATTTTATTCAGAACATCATACATAATAATATGAAAATAAGAAAAATAATTGCATACATTTTTATTTTTGTTTTAAGGTGGCACTCTACAGTTTTGTATTTTGCATAGGGTTAGAATTTTAAAGAAAAAGACTTTGTACAGGTTTCCTCACTAGTTATACTGGCTGTTTAAAAAAGACCTTGTATATCTTAAGTGTTGTTCAAAGAACCTTTAATTCCCTTTATTTTGGTGTATGATTGATGTGTGTAATATGGGTTATAGAGTATACAGCTTGGCCTTACTCCAGATGTGCACCTTTCAAAAAGTGCTAGCTCCACTTGGTCATTTTCACTTCCTGAACTTCAGAGGTAAATTGTAGAAAAAAGAGCCGATAACTTTTTTTACATTTTATATATTTGGTAATTCATTCATTGCACTTTCAGAAGCTGGTATTGTCTAGTCTGGCAAAATTCATTTTCCCTATTTTAAAAGCTACTAAGGATAGTGTACTTTAGACAAATTCAGGCTGATTTTTGGAGCACAAGGGAGCAGTCATTTTAGTTAGCAGTGTGCTAAGATCATTTACAATTTCCAAAAGTACAATATCCAAAGAAATGTTAGCCACATTACATCAAAGTAGCATAGAGGTATGCCAACATTCTCTCCACTGTGCATGTTTTAAATGCAAACAACTTCACCATACATACATCACTCTCTCAAAAGTACATAATAACTGGTGAGCGCCCCCATTAAATGGTTAATCTCCAGAATTCATGTTTTCTTTTGTGTTGTTTTAGACACTGAAGATATATACCGATGCCCATCCGAAATCCGGGGAAACTGGTATACAAGGACATATGGAGACATGTGCTACCTTTTCATCAGCTCGGAGAGGACATGGGTTGATGCACAAAATGATTGTTCCCGGAAAGGGGGTAACCTAATAACCATACAGACAGCTGGAATACAGACATTTGTGGAAAGGAATTTGCGGACATTGAATTGGAAACGAAATGGACTTTGGATTGGGGCAAATGATAGACATCGAGAATGGCACTGGGTGTGGGTTACTGGTAAGACTAAGAACAATAAATAACAATAAATGAAAAATGAATATTGAAATTTCATAATAAAATAATAACTTTTACTGTATATCATATCTTTATTACAAGTTGAAAAAAATTTCATTTAGGCAACTGTTAAATCAGAAGAAAATAATTTTTATTTTATGTATTTGCTTATGTACCAATATGAATGTTTCGTTAATTATAATACCTAATCATAATACATTCAGAGAACTTCTACTACCTTGTAAATCCAGCCCTTTAAGATTAAAACCTTTTAGCTAAAAAACCTTTAGTGGCAGCTAGATAGAAAGTGGTCTCCCCTTGACACTGAAATACCAAATCCCTTGAAATCATCAGTTACTACTTCCGCTCATGCCAAGTAGCATGCTGTCTGTGGACAGAGAGACCTCACAAAGTCGATGCAAACGGTTTGGAAGTTTTCTACTTTAAAACAAGTTGGAGGAGTTTCATCTATGAAGAGAAGTATACTCCATCTATAAATTTCCAACTTTTCTGTTCTTTAAGTAGCCAATGACAAAGTTTCTGACTTTCAGTGTCATCACTTTGCTGTCTTCACACACTTAGGTGCCTGTGGTACATACCTGTGGTACATACCTGCACGGGTCACGATGGCGTCCCCTCACATTGCTTTAACCATAGTAATAAGGTCTGTTGCATGGTATAGAAAACTCATTTAATATTGCTGTATAATTTCCGCTTCATCCAGATACATACAGGTAAGTTTTCTATAGTGTCTTAGTGTCCACTTCGTATAGTGTCTTAGTGTCCACTTCGTAGTTACGTATATGATGCTTACAGATTTTACCTCTATATAACATCATTGGGCCTTTCCTACAAGGTAACATTGTCTTACAATGGATATTGTCGCATCCACTTCATAAGAATCAGTTGAATTTTTAGTGCCTTTTTTATACAGGTGTGGTGTGTATAATAGAAAACTCATTTATATTGTATAGCTTCCATCATGGTCAGCTACATACAGGTAAATTTACTATATATATTTGCTTATAGCACCCACTTCATAGTTACTGTAAGTGATGCTTCAGTGATTTTACCTGTATAGGCAGTAAAAAATCAGCCTTCCTTCAGGTAACTTGTTACTAGAATTAATTATTTAGCATCCACTTCGTAGGTATTAATAATGACGTTCTAATTTTCTACCTCTACAGGCCATGTGCGCCCTTCTACAGGTATTTCTTATAGGGTGTAACTCTGCATCGACAGTATATACTGTCTGCTCTGTTTTGTCTTACAGATTTAGACTGTGGGTGAGACCAGACTAACAGTCACTTTACACGTGTATCATACTCTGGATTTCATTCTTTAAACACATATCAGACTTGCATATTATGGACAGAAGTCAGTGGGTGGCAATTTATGGATACATTGTACTAAAGGGGAAGGTACAGAAGCGTACCTTGAGGGACAATGACATCATCAGCTTGCACACAAAGGTTTGAAACCATAGCATTTACTGGGGATGGAGATAGAGAACAACAACGGCGTAAGTTACCATCTCGCATATCAGAATTAAAGATGGGACTATGTGGATCAATATCCTGTACCCCGTCTAAACCTCAGAATTGGACAATGTCATGCCATCCAAGATGGCTATGTTCCTTCCCAACTGGACTTGGCCATATAACACTGTTTGCCATGGATCATGACTGCAATTGATCATATATTATCAGCCACAGACAAACAAACTTGTCGTGTTTTACGCATCACATAGTGCCACTTGGCACTTCTGCATATGATATCCAGTTTTGTGCTTCATTACCTAAGAACCCAATTCATGAACCCAGTTTTAAGTAATCTAACCTATATAGTGTTTACAGTCGCTTCCAGTGGATGACGTACAGTTTATAAAGGCACTCTCATGGATGAGTCTATTCTGCATAGTGATGCTAGGTGCTTTTTGTGGACGATGTCCAGTCCGAACAGGTATTCTCATGGATCAGTCTAACCTGCATGCACTCTCATGGATCATTTGAACCAGCATAGTACTTATGGACATTGGTGGCATACAATGTCCATCTCAGTGCTTCAGTGTCCAAGAGATGTTTCTTCACTTTTCCTCAAGTCTTTGCCACCCAAAGGGAGATTCTGCTTAGCAACACCTTAGAAGTAATGGGATCTAACTCAGACTAGTGGAATACTACAAGTGTAGTGAGCCGCCATCCTAGATGTTCTTCTATTTCACAGGTAGCTCAGAAGACATTAGCTTCACGACCTTAATCCAAAACCTGGTTCACAAGCTCCCTTCTTTTTATTAGATCTTACTTTGATTAGTGAAGACTCGGCCTTGCAGGCTTGGACTGAAGAAGTTTTCTGACCACTTCCATTGGAGTTGTGTCCTCCTTATTTCAGCCACAATACCACGCCTGGTCTACAGTTCCGATATCTGATGATCATTGACTAAGGAAGACTCTTCTTTGACTGGCTTCGGCAATTTGACAGAGTTGCTGACATTTTGGGTTTACATTGTTAATTACAAGTCCCAAGCATCTACGGATGCTTTTTCTCACAGACCTCTTCCCCTGAATTGTTGTTGCCAGTTCTATAAGCCACACACACCAGTTTTCCACTGGGACATCCATCAGTTGATTTGTAATTTCATGATCGTGGGATTAACATTGGGTCCCCACCCATGGCAGTCATTTAATAGATGGAACACAGCTTACCTTCTCCCACGCAAAATCTCACCAAATACGGAGGGGAGCCTGTTTATAGAATGGCCCACTTGTTGACAGAGGCCCACCATACTATGGCCATGGCCGTAACAGCAGCTATGAACTTACAACTAGTTGAGCTTGATCTAGTGCTGTCTACCTCCACATTCTTAAAGACCGTCATAGGCCAAGCTATGCTCGCATCCTTAAGAAATCATGTGATTCACATGCAAAAACAACACACTACAAAATAGCAGGCTAGTTATATCTTGGAGCAGGACGTGATAACACGTGTTACCCTCTTTCTCATTCTTAGTCTCAAGAACATCTTAGACCTCATACCATTTCAAGATTTTGGTCGTCCAGGTCTGGAACTCAGTGTTCAAGTAAACACAATCACTGATTCACTGTTATGGTGGAATAGAGGATATTGGACAAACCGAAGACTTATTTGATCTTCTATCCATTTGGATTACACACGGATTACACAGATCCAATCATTGGTACTAACCTGGCTGAACAGGACACCATTGAATTGCTTTCAAGGGCTTCATTGTTTCACCTCTCCTATAAATCTTGATTCTCACTGGATGGGTGAATGGTGGGCAGAATCTAGGGATAACAGGCCAAATTTAAAATTTCATCTCAGGTTAATAAATATGGTATTTTTGAGAAGGTCAGAGCATCAGAAATAACAAATTAGCAAATAAAATATAATTCTTTTGATGGTTTTTGCTTTCAGCAAGTGCAAACAACATATTTTATTACCTGCAAAAAAAATTTCTCCAAAAAGTGAGGATTTTTTTGTACAGTGTATATATTGATTATAGATCCAGTAATGGAATGCTTTTTCGGGTTAATTAATGAAATAGTCACTAGATAATATAACTAGACTATTCTTGAAGTATAATTTACAAATGTATGTGGTATATAAAAGGAAATTTTGGGGAAATGTGCCTCGGCTAATACAGAATTAGCAGCATTAATTGCTCAGAATTTACAATGATGAGTATATGTTCAATCTAAAAGCCAAATTAGGTGAATAGCTTGTCTTTATTTGTGTTTTATTCATGTGAAAGTGAAAAACAAATGGGATTGGTAACATCCACCTCCTTAATTTAAAAAAAATCTATAATGACAATGTAACAAGACAATCCAGGTATTTATTCCTTATAAATGCCTACCTGTATGAGAATTTTTTTTTAGACCAATTCATCTAAAAATATTGTTTTTATGAATGCAGGTTTACATACAATATTTTTTCTCTAATATTTCCTATGAAAAGTTAAATACAGTACTGAATGCACATTTATTTTTATTTTTTTATTTTGTTGTTGCTTTATTGCACAGTTGGGTTGTGCAGGTATTTTTTGTAATAACAGTATGAACTATTTCTTGAACAGTATAAAATAATGATAAAATCACAGGCAAATGTAGATGTTTATGCAGGGGGTACGGATGCTACAACAACCTGAGCTGTGAGTAGCCTTAAAAACTTTAAAAGTTATATTTTTTAATTACGGGGGAGGGGTCTTATTCTTCTAACAGAAAACAATCACATCTCATCTGTGAAGACACAAGCACAAACTTATATTACTCTTTACTACTATATTAATTTCATGTCCAAAGGTATCAAGCAGGTTTGATACTATTTTGTAGCAGTAATAATAAAAACAAACTGCTTGGTTATGGTAGCGGTAGCAATGATATTTAATAAATAATTTATAATCAGTGAGTATGTGGTTGCTACCAAAGGAGTCTGACATTTTCGCAGTATAGTACCTTACAATAAATCACCTTATATGTACTATTAATATATGTATGTTTGTTGTATTGATAAGGTGATTTTGTGTTGTCACCAATTTCGTTGTACTATATTGATAAAACATCGGACATCTGTGGTTGCTACCTCTACCTGCTGCTCAAGGGAGAGAACTGATGCATTTCCGATTAAAGATGAAACGGGGGGTGGGATGTTATAATACAGCTGTATTCCCACAAAACGGAGACAAGTACCAAAATATTCTTGGCACATTCTATATTTAGATACATAAAACCTCTCCCACATGAAACCCTCCTCGATCCATATGTTTTGTGAATTTTTCATGAAAATTTTCTCTGAGCCGTATCAATTTCTTACCAGTAACATATAGTTTAAAAGAAAAGCCAAATTGTTTCCTTTGCCCAGGTTATGATGTAAAATATTCCTGCTATTCATGAAATTGTCCAATCAAAGTTAAAAGAATAGGAGCCTTGTAAAGAGGGGTACCTCTCTGTACAAAAATAGTAAGATGGTGGCACTCGGCTCGACTGAAGCGCCCTCTAGTTATGTTGTTATCGCTACAGAATCTGAGAACACATGTCTAGTTGGTGCACCAGTCTACACGCAGTTGTGACAACATGGGTCAGTATCACCTGTGACAACCATTGCTTTTATTGCCATGAACAGGCTACCATTCATTGGTGATCAGACTTTGGTAATAATTCCTGTCTACTCTGGACACTTCATCTCAGGGTCATCTACAGGATCCAATGTGAGAACTGAAGTGTTACTTAAGGTAGAGCAAGCCCTTGCATTGAGGGAGATCATGCCTCTTCTTACCCTAATGGAGGGAAAGGATGACAGAGACACCTTTGTCCTGGATAAAGTGGATTATTCAAATATTGGAAGTAATCCCCATACAAATGAATTTGCTTTGCATCTCAGCTGACAAAGTTAGGACAGTTGCCACCAATAATGCATATGAGTGAAACTGTTCTCTGTTATTATCTGTACCATGGGATGGAGATCTGAGAACTCTTCTCCTGTCTTTATCTCAAAGACCTTTCATCCTGAAAGGCTCAACTTGATATGGTGGTCTCTATAGCTATGGTGCAAAATGTTACCTTCCCAGCATTCAACAGCTTCATGATTTCCATTGGATTTGTGGGAAGAATACATTTTCCCTTGAAACTGCTCCCTGACATTTGGAGTCTGTTTTCCAGCTTGGTTATCTAGAAGCTGTCTCAGTTACCTTAGGGGACAAGAGGTGGTCTCTTCAGGGTATGGGGATGTATCTTTTTCCACCTCTTACCTATTCTCCTAAGGTATTATGATATAATAACATAATTGAAGAAGAAACCAATTTTTTTTTGTAAAATGTTTCTATAATAATACTTACCCAATCATAATAAACATACACACTCCCAGCCTCCCCATGGTTACATCAATATAGAGAGCATATCTTCCACTCCAGTAGTAACCACAATATCACAGGATTTGGTGCCAGTTACTAGTATCAAGGGGAGATCGCTCTCACTAGCTGTTACTTAAGTGGGCAGATAACTTCTTAGCTTTATAGCTGAAATATTGTGATCTGGGAGGGCTGGATTTGCTAGGTAGCTGTAGTTGTCCTAAGGTATTTTAATTGGGTAGATACTATCAAATAGACAATTTACTTGAATGTGTATATTTATTCTTGCAGAATTCATTGATACATTAATTGACTGACAGACTAACTGACTGAATTTTTTTAGTTACATGTTGTAAGGCAGATAAATTTTCTAAGTAGCCATATTTACTATTTACTGTACTGGTAGCTAATGTCAATATACATTTGTGCCTGTTGACGTTGCATATGCTTATGTATTTAATTATAGTTTTTTCTAATTAATTTGTTTCTAGGAGAAGCTGTTGCATCAGGTTACAGAAAATGGGCTCCAGATCAGCCTAGTTGTTATTTCTTTACCCCTTGCCATGAAGACTGCGCAAACCTGAGGCTAAGTGACGGCTACAGGTGGCATGATTACCCGTGTGATACACCTGGATTATATGAATACTCCTACATCTGCCAATTTCGTACGTTTTGTGTCAGTTCTAACTTATAAGTTGAGTCAAACTGCAAACTGCACAGGCCCAGATATGCCATTGTATGATGTGTTGGCAGATATGCATCTCTGCAGTTTGTTAGCAGTAATCAGTAGAACAAACAAAATAGACCTTGAACTACTGGTGCATTATGTGATGGCAGATAAGGGTATATTTTATTTGTAGTTGGACTTGACTTGTATAGTAATTGTTAATTGTATTCTTTTGCATTTTTTTTTCCCTTTATGATCATGAAGTTTTAAAATATTCATTCTGTGTACTCTTGTGGGGCCTTCAAAACAAGTGTATTATCATGACAGTTCTTAACTCAAAGAATATAATTTTTGTGTGATGAAGACCGATGTATTTCATGGTCATGTTCTGGAACAGTGACTTCACTCACATGTGGAAAGTGGGACAGTAACTTAGACAAGATAAAATCATTTATAGACCACATCATAGCAACATTTAGCTCTTTTGGAGGCGCATGTCTTATGAACATATGGTATGGCCCAGCATTCATCATGCATCATATACCATCAGTCACAGTGAATTTGCTATCACCTGGAAGCCACATTTCCAATCCAGTTTTCAGACTTTGAATAAGGGTTTATATAATGAATATTGTAGACAATTTGGATAATTAATGAGATATATGTTTCTTAATGAATCAGTTACAATCCAAGTTTGTAAAACATGGTTTTTAAAAGCATGAACCATGTTTTCTAACCATGTCTCCTATGAAGAGACTACAAAAGGTGAGGATTGAAGTGCAGGAAAACTGTGAGTGCATTTTGATCTTCTAATTTGAGATACTGCCTGGGATTGCAGATTTTGATTGAGGTCATGGATAGGAGACTTTCTTATTATTATTATAGAGTTGATACCAAGCTTGACTGGAAGCCGATTGAGACGCAAAAGTCATCCCCTGAATTTACCAATGTGTAAATATTATTAGAGCAGTATCACATGACAATTTACCCCTGATCACTTGGCATAAAATGCAGTAAATTCTTAACAGTTGAAAGGGTATGCCAACAAATCAGAGTAAGCTAGGACTGGTTTCTCTGCTTGATGTACAGGTCTTGTCTATTGCAGTTTTAGACAAGTCATAAATAAATTTGTTACTTACAATGTAGGAATGATGCCAAAGACCACCACTGCTGCCACCACCACTGCTGCCACCACTGCCAGTAGCACTGCTACCACCAGCAAAAGAATATCAACAAGATTGCCAAAGCAGCCACTTCGACCACTGCTGAGAATAACAACAACAATGGCAACAACACCAACAGTAGCAGCTTTGAAAGCAACTCATTCGTCAGTTGAGCCATTTTCCACAAGACTTTTTGGTATAAATAACACAAAAACAGATCCTAGTTCCCCTTGGTCTGTGGAGTTAAGTTCTGTCTTAGATGTAGACAAGAATTCTACAGGTCAAGTGATGGGTAAGAATGGAGATGCATTTTACATATTGTTGTAGTTGATTCATTTTAGGTCACTTTTATTAAATATTAACATGTTTTGTGTATGTGTGACACATAACTCACTGCAAATATAATTGACTATGCTCTACCATTGCATTATATAACAGCTGATTTGTGTCAACACTTTTCAAATGTTATAACTGCAGTTACAAATTGGTTTGTTTGCTGTTTAACAGATAACTCATTCTTCATGCAGCATTTGCTTTGACACAAAGGCATGAATAGATGGGACCATTTATTAACCATTTTGTTACTTCTTTCATCAGACTGCAAAAAAAAGAAATTCCTACCCCAACAAACTGTTAAGTTGCGAAAATTGACTTAAGGGAGACAACTGCTTGTTTTGCTTAATGCAAATTTTAATCTTTCAAGGTTAATCATCATTTAAATTAGGGAAATCTTTAATGAAGGGCAATACATTTTCAGGTCACTTTTCAAAAGTATAATTCTTGTGGAGGATATTTTTGCATTAAATCATGGCTGTTGTTTTTATATTTTTTTTTTTCTGTATTCAATTTTTTTCTAGATTCAGTTGATGTGAAGGTGGAACATCAGCACTTAGCAGCTGTGGATGCAGGTGTCCAAACAGGTACAAACAAAGAGAAATAGGAGGAGCCTGTGTTTGTGCATGTGCATTTGTGGTTTTGATGGAACCTGAGGTTCATGTGATTTTACATTAATGACTCGCTCTCATGCTGTTCATGGGAGCAATGCTAGCATTTCCTGTTATAGACAAAGTCACTTTGTACTGAAGCAGATTATAAGCAAGGCTAGCCTATATGATAATGGCTATATTAGTCTGTGAAATCACATTGTAATGAGGGTACGATTATAATTTATGGGGAAGAATTAAATGAGTGTTTCAGAAATATAATTCACTAAGCATAATGGGTACCAATGACGATAAATGAGCAATCAGATCTCTCTAGTGAGAGTCAACTGTAAATGCTTTTACAGTTGGTAGGGAATATAGAAATGTGCTGCGTCTGTACATCCATACAGACATCCATCATTTGGACAGACCCATCTGTCAGTCACACTTTTGTTAATAGAGTTCACCTCCAGTACCATTCAAGATATCATGATGAAACTTGGTACACAAATCCAAAACTTTTCAAGATGTCTCTAGTTAACTTTGCACACTTGTTGACTGATTGTCTAGATTTAAAGTTATTTAATTTCATATTTTTGTATGGTTTTGTATATCAGTCAGTCCCTCTAATCAATCATTTATTCTCTGAATTAGAGACCCAGTTGGCCAAGTGGTGTAAAGGGCTTGTCTTTACCGATCATTGCTATCTCACCTGCCCATGTGGGTTTAAGTCTCAGGCTTAGCCAATGTGGGTATGTGAGAAAGCTTGCTGGGGTTTTCCGGGGTTCTTCTTCCACCAGTTATACTGATACTGGTTGCCATGTTTAGCCTGTTGTGTGCTGAAAACAGCATTAAACCACATACAACTCTTTAAGTTCTGAAAAGGACTTGGAAACTGTTCAGGATATCCATATGATGCTTGTGTGTGTGTGTGTGGCTATATCAAGTCTTTCATGCTTTGCGTCACTGTCTTTTTACATTATTTTCACAAAACTAATGAATTAGTACGCAGTAAATAATGAAAACAGTGTATGACTGATGTTCTGAGAGAGTATTCAGAAAATGGATATTTCAGCACTTCAAACAGTCATGACCAGCATTTCAAAAGCCCTGATATATACAAGGCTTTTAGGGACCTGAGCTTCTGGGAGAAATATGCATGCAATTCTGAAATAGTGTGTCCTTTTCTCAGTACTGCGTGTGTCTCCAAGACGTGTCTCATTTTCCCCTTGGATACTCCCAGTTTTTATATTTTGTTCAATTACGGCCAATCTGCAGAATAGCTAAAGGCAAGACTTATTAAGTAAACAGGCTTGAAGCCAGTGTGGCTGATTAACAGGTACTCCTTATCACTATAATTGTCTTGTGAATAGAACTGCCCCTCTGAAGACTCCTTTTGCCTGATTTCATAGAAACCAATGTTCTTTTGAGTGTGTATATAAGCACTTGTGATTGTTAGCAAATAAACAATGTCCTGTTTTGTTGTAACAGTGTTTAAATTAAATAGGTGATGACATATGAAGTAATCAAAGCTTTCTCAATTTGATCTGGACAATATTGTCAAATCGATATGCCATGGTAATTATAACTGATATTTAAGTTACGTGTGATTTTTATCAGGCACTACAGAATCGAGTTGGCAGAGGTCATTTTCATTTTTACTGAACGTTGACTTGTGATGAGAATGACACTAATACCAGCAAAAGTAAAAAAAAAAAAAGTTGAAGGTTCCTATTAACAGGTGATCTGCAGTCTTGAGCTATTTTGCCACCCTACATATGCCAAGATAAATTTATCTCGTATATACAGTACTTGTTATATCCCACCTTTATTCCTTATGGCCAGCTCATAAGGCATTTAAAACTGTTTACTAATTACTAATTAACATATTACACTGTAATTAATGTATTCATTTTGAATGATGTATATTGTTTCATTCCTTCATTGTTTAGTTAATGATGGTAATTTACATTCTTATATACAGTACAGCATAATCACAGGTGTTTACTCGTATAAGTTTCCTTGGAGTGAATGGAGATGCTGTTTTACTTGCAGAGTAAAAACCACATCATTCTAAATGAACATTCTGTTTACTGAAAAATATTTTCATTTTAGTGTGATGTTATAAATGGGTTAGAATGTAATTGAAATATGTAATAAAATAATGTTCATGTACTTTTTCATCCTTTTGAAAGTGAAGGACTCCCAAGCTTAGTTTTTGCCAGGGACTCTCAGAAATAGGCTTGTTTGATCTTGCATGTCAGCTTATTATAAAAATTTAACACAAGCTTTTGCACCATCAGATGATCTGACCAGTTAGTGAAGTTTTTACAAAACCTAGCTTGTGATTCAAGCACCATGAAATTGTTCCTTGTCTAGTTTAGCACTGGTAATGATCATTCATGACTCATCCCTAACAAAATTCAGGCCTTTTTTGAAATACTGTGTAATATTTTACAACTTAACGCACATTTAGCTTGAGTTACAGCCAGATTTTCACATGTTCAGACAACTGAAATTTAAAACTGTATTTGCCCAGCAATTTTATTTAACAAAATGGGCAATTTCTTGTATTGGATTTCCACACCCTTGATTTTATCCAGATATTTTATTTTATTGCAAATATATTGTTTTTGTAAATATGACATAAATGTGACAAGAAATACTTCGTGAAACATAATAAGTGTTATTCATATACAAATGCACCTTAATACATGTTTGATGTACAGAATTGAAGAAAGTGAAAATAATGGTTGTGAAAAAATTCTTTTTTGTATTGTATGTAGCTTAAAATTTTATATAGGAAATAAATTTACATTTTATTTCAGAGGGCCTTATTGGTATAATAGTTACGTTTGTGCTGGTGTTCATTGCTGGCCTCATCATTGGTTTACTAATATGCAGGAGGTATGTATCCTACATTAATGTATTTGCCTGCATACAATATGCATTCTGATGTAATTATTACATCAGAAGATAAACTGTTCAGGTCTGATTAGCAAACTACAAGGAATTACTTTATCACAGTATGCATTTCCTCTTGACTGCAGAATACTACACCAGGCAGCAGTTTTTACACCAGTTGCAGCAAGCTCTATTACTATAAATGTCTTAGGATGCCACATTTTTTCATGTGAAAAAAATAGATTTTATTACCTTCTTCTAAGAAAACTTTTGGAAAAAAGATTAAGCTGGTTGGCACTTTGGAGTATGTATTTCTGATCTGATTTTGGTGAAACTGTATAATTATATTGTCAAGATATCAGTCCAGTTCAATAATAATTGAGATATTCATTAATGAGGTGGTCTTGCATCAGATTGGTTGAACTTGTCACCATTTTGGAAGCCATATTTTTCTGTTCCAGTTTTGATCAGACTTTATAACGTGATTTACATCATCAGTCTGTTATTGAGCTCAGTGATGAATAATATCCTTGCATATTAATGAGGTGATCTTGCATCTTATTGGCTGAATTTGTTAGTGCTCTGTAAGACAGATTTCTGACCAGATTTTGGAGGAGTTTGATAAAAAGTGAGTTATATGCATATTAATGAGGTGATCTTGCATCTTATTGGCTGAATTTATTAGTGCTCTGTAAGACAGATTTCTGACCAGATTTTGGAGGAGTTTGATAAAAAGTGAGTTATATGCATATTAATGAGGTGATCTTGCATCTTATTGGCTGAATTTGTTAATGCTCTGTTAGACAGATTTCTGACCAGATTTTAGACGAGTTTGATAAAAAGTGAGTTATATGTATATTAATAAGAAGTTCATGGATCTGATTGGCCGAAATTGTTTCCTCTCTTGGAATTCTTGTAAGAATGTTAAACAGATGTAAATCTTTAACAATTCCTTTAATTATTATTATGAGCAAGATCTGAGTATGTTAATGAAATTCACTGCAGCTTTTGAACCACCTGTTTTCTCTCTCTCTCCCCCTCTCTCTCTCTAACTAAAGCAAGGGAAGTAACCTATAATATTGACTATTGAGAATCATATGTTTATTGTTACAGAATTCTTCCCCTTGCAATAAATAGGAAAACAAAACAGCAAATAAATTTTACAATGTAAGAAGTGTAATTTCAATCAGCCAATATTCCAAAATTACCTAAATAATAGACCTTGGAAATAAAATTAAATTTTTTGCAATTCAGAACTTTAGAAGAAATATTAATTAAATTTGTAGAGAATTTGAGCTATTGCCAGTTAGCATAAAAAAATAATTATCTGCCATGCTGTTTTTAGGGATCAGAATTTCTATACAAAGACACACACACACACACACACACACACACACACACACACACACACATATATTTGTTTGCAAGCAATGTTTTTTGTTTTAATATCGAGTTTACTCCCCTAAGAAAATATTTATTGTCAAAACCTTGTCTCGGTGTCTACAGTGCAAATTATTTCTAAAACTTTGCACCATTTGAACGTCTGAAATATTTGGAAGCAAGTTTGATATAATTGGTGAAAAAGAGTTTGTCAGTTTGCTTGTATTGCCATATTAAAGTATCAGTATTACCCCATGTATTGTAACATGTTAAAATACCATTATTTGCAAATTACTTGAAATTGATATTTTGTATTTCTATCTTTGATAAAAGATGGGTGCCCAAAGAATAAAATTATTTTGTAAATGTAACTTTTTAGTATTTTTGACAATTACAATCATTTGCAAGAAACTCAATAATTATACCTTTATCTTTGAACATGAATTTTTTTCAGACTCTTGTAAAATAAGTAAAATTTGATGTGATATAAAGTTTGGGAGATGGTGTACATTAGGTTGTTTTTTTTAACAGTGCTGCCCAATCCTGGCTAATGGAATAGTCATCTATTATGTAAGAATGGAATGGTCATTTGTTATGTAAGACAGGTGAACAATATCAGGTCTGCTAAGGCTGCTTATTTAAGTCACCTGGCCATAAATATTCTGGTATTGTCCTTAATCTGCAAGGCGTCATTGGTCATGCATCATCTTTCCATTCACAATTGCTATTTACAACTTTTCAAATCTAATTCTGTGCACTTTTGCCAATTATATAGAATGTATTATGACTCCAAACTCTATCTTGACAGTTCTTTTTCCCCCTTTTGTGGAGGGGACCAAAATTTGTTGGACTTACTTTTTACTGTAAACTAACTTTTCATTTGTGCATTAGATATCTCTGAGATAGTGTAAAAATGCACTGGATTTAATACCAGTCATGTCAAACAAAGATTTGGGGTTCAGACCAAAAGGTCTTCTCTGATTATTCTGCCTTTTGGCATATTAATTCATCCTCACCTGGCAGCAGCAGAAATCATTGTTGTAAATATTGCAAACTTCTGTATTTCCAAATCACCTCAGTGGTTATCAAAATTTCCCCAAATAATATTTGATCTTCGTGAATTCAGTTTGCTACTCCTGAATGAAGTATTACAATTAATATAAGATTTTCACAGAAAGACTTCTGCCAATTTGATGTCCAATATGGCCACCATGGCAGCCATCTTCAGAATCTTGTTTTTGTTATTCTTCATGGACAGAAAATCATATCAACATGGGGTTTCCACCAGAAGACATCTTATATTGCCTAGTTGGTACTGGTGGTGGCACGAAGATATTCAACATGACCACGATAGTGGCTATCTTGAAAATCTTGTTATTACTACTCTTCCTCCAAGGAAAGTCATATCAGTGTAGGGTTTTCCCTATAATATCTGGTTGTTTCTAAATAAAATTGGTGCCAACTGAACATACAATATCGTCACCACAGTGGCCATCTTGAAAATCTTGTTATTGCTACTCCACCTAAATGGATGGTTGTTATGAACACGATGTTTTTTTATTAAAAGACTTCCTATAATATCTGGCTGGTATTATGATGTCTATTTGGTTTTAGATGAAATTGGTGCTGATTTGACATGCAATATAGTTACCAAAGCAGCCTTATTGTAACTGTTGTTTTTGCTGCTCCTCCTGAATGGGAAGTCATTTGAGCATGGGAGATTTTTTCCACCTAAAGTTCTTATGGTATCTTTCCGGTTTTAAATAAAAAGTTTGTGATATCCTATATGGCCACCATAACAGCCATCGTGAAAATCACATTGTTGCTACTCTAGATGGAAAGTCATATCAGCATTTGGTTTTTCTAGTTGGTACTGAATGAAAATGGTGCTGGTCTGACATCCAGTATGGCCACCATGGCAGCCATCTTGAAAATCTTGTTATTGCTAGCTCTTGTCAACATGGACTTTGACCAGAAGAATTATTATGATACTTAGTTGACACTGATGAAAGTGGTGCTGATCTGACTTTGACTCTGGCTGCCATGGCAGCCATCATGCAAATCTTGATGTTGCTATTTCTTCTGAATGGAAAGTCATATCATGATGGGGTTTTCCATTGAAGACTTCTTGTGATATCTAGCTGAATGGAAAGTCATATCATCATGGGATTTTCATTTGAAGACTTCTTGTGATATCTAGCTAAACGGAAAGTCATTATCATCATGGTGTTTTCAGTTGAAGACTTCTTGTGATATCTAGCTGAATGGAAAGTCATATCATCATGGGATTTTCAGTTGAAGACTTCTTGTGATATCTAGCTGAATGGAAAGTCATAATCATGGTGTTTTCAATTAAAGATATCTAGCTGCTCTTGAATAAAATTGATGTTGATCTGACATCAATAAATCTTGAAAATCTTGTTATTGCTACTTTTCCAGAATTTAAGGGGTTTTCACTAAAAGACTTTTATAATATCTAGTTGGTGCTAAATGGAAATGGTGCAGTGGAGACATCCAATATGGCTGCCATAATGAAAATATAAAAAAAATCTTGTAACTAATACTCTTGAATGGGTCAATGAATGGGTCAATGAATGGGTCATATTATATGGTTTTCAGCAAAAGTCTTCAAATGGTGTCTAGTTTGTCCTAAACGAAAATGGTGCCAAACACACTGCTGCCCTAGCAGCTCAAGAATATCAGACTTGGTACCAACAGTCAGCAGTAGAAAAAAAGAAATGGTCTCATCTTGAATACCTGGAAATTCTTGTCAGACAGTATAGAATCCCACTGAGTTAATTGTTTTTCTTTTTCTGAAGTGTTTGTCTAATGTGTTTGTATATTCCAAGCATCCATTCCCCAATCCTCAGATTATATATTTTTTTTCCCAAGTAAGATTTCATTTATATTAAGGAGATGCTGACAGTATACACATCATATATTTTACTGCTAATTGCTTTATATGACAGTCAAGTTTGAGGTATCCTCCACACCTGGATTCACACAAAATATTTATCACCACAATGCCCCTTAGTGTTGCTTTCATTCAGATAATGCAGTAACCCATGTTGCCTTGAATTATTCAGAGATTGCAAAATGTTTTCCTTTTCTCTTCTAAAAACCATGAGATAGGTGTAAATAGTATATAAATTCAACAAAATTATGACCAGCACAGTGAAATATATGGTAATATCTATTTTCAAATGAATTTTCATATTGTGTGATCTCATTTCAGACAACATAGAAAACGCTACACAGAAGATTATTCTGTAGCATTTAACAATATAACATATGCTGCACAACCAAAGCAGCAATCAAACAGGATAAAGAACACAAATGCCAGACAGCTTCTTAACACGGCTGATGCAACAGATGAAAGTGATATTGATGAAACGGTCCATTATGCAGAAATTGATGACATTAAACCAAGCTGTAGCGTAGAGCTTCCTGAAGAAAAGGAAGCAGCATGTGTGTGTGACAGTGGTCGAAAAATGGACGAGTCCCCATATGAGGAAATCCATGCTGATCTTAAGTTGTCAAGAGAAGATAACTCTGATGACTCAGTCCTCGTAGGAGCCAGTGGGTTGTCTCCCTTTACACCAGAATTCCTGAAGAAAGACACAACTGTTGCACTGACATACTCTAATAATTTGTACAGTATGAAGGCATAAAAGTTTTGGAAACATAGCTTATCCGTAAGCAAAATGAATAGTCATAATGTCATAATTGTACAGCTAATGAAAATAGTGTAATGTAGTTTTCACAACAGCATGGCTGCACTTACTTTGCAAATTACTTTAAGTATGTGTTTAGTGTGATGGTTTTTACAAGACTGTGATTGTGATTATAATTTTTAACGTAGCTTTAAAAATTTTTCAGTCATATTGCTACGATGTCTGCAGTGTGACAGTTTATAGTGATGTCTAGCACTGGGGCATCATGCCGCAGACATGTAGCATGATGTCCCACCTAGTCACATTATCCTGACACCAGGCCGACCAGTCCTAACACTAACCTCTTAATGCTGAGCGCCAAGCGAGGCAGCTGTTAGTACATTTTTGTAAGTCTTTGGTATGACTCGACCGGGGATCGAACCCACGACTCCCCGCATCCGAGGTGGACACTCTGACCACTAGGCCACTGGAGCGGTTTTTTACAAGACTCTTTCTTGTTAATGATGTTTTTTTTTTTGTTTTTGTTTTTAGTTACTGTATATGTGGAAATTTCCAGCTAGTTTAATTTTCATCATTTTTTTTAATGCACTTAAAAAGGACAACAATTTAGCCTGACAAAAATTGTTGTTAACCATCATCAGGTGAATGCAATAAGAAAAGGAAACTTGAAATTTGAATATTCAAACACAGTTTTCCAACTTGGAAATTGGAACAATTTAATGATGTCAGAATAACCCTACTAGAAACTGACATTAGGTCTTTGATTACGGCACACACTAATTGTCTGCAAGCACCAACTCTCGTGCTATCTTGACCCAGCAAACATCCCAAAAGGGGATGCAACTTGGTCATGAATACCAGCATTCATACATGACAGATACGCTTGTCAACTGTGATGTATTCCTTGTAGTCTTTGAGAAGTGGCAGGTTTTTAAAATCAGCATCAGATCAATGTCCTCTGTTATCTGCTTTGTCAAATGTTCATGTGTTGCCAGCAGTTAACTATGATTGCAGTGTTAGTCCATTGCTCTTTCACAAAAGTGTTTGCAGTTTTGATAGCAATAGTCTCTTCTCATTCTTTCACAGTTTATTCTAGGAAATGATGAACAGGCAGCTTCTTTTAGTAAGCTTAAAGTTGTGGATTTCCATGTCCATATAGGGCCCACCTGCTGAACTAAAAAAAAAAGCTTCTCAATTTGGAGAGAGGTCACCTTTGTTAGAATATAAATGATTTCTGCATCATATACTGATGGTGAGATGAAACCAAGCTTCACCCTCTTGTTCTCTGTCTGTTATCTCACGTTACTATAACAATGTAATCTATGATTTAATGGTTGAATGAACATCTTCCTGTGTCCAATAATGCAGCAGCACATGCATAACTAGGACACATGTACATGGCACACAGTCATGTGTAAGCAGGTCCCATTTAAAAGTATCAGTTAACCAAAATTAGCAACTTTGATTATTAGATACTGTATATGTTACGTACATTGTGGTGGCTTTGACATAGTTGAGGCTATGAATTGTAATCTTATACCATGCAGAGAAGCAAATAAAACTATTACCAAAGACAATAAAAGATGACATAACTAAAGATCTACTTTCTAAATAAAGTTACTTTTTTCAGGATGTTTGGCTTATGATACAAGTATTAAGATTACGTAAGATAAAGTATATTGGTACGTTTACACCAATCACACTTTGATAACACAAGATTCTTGTAATTTGCTTTCCAAATAAGGCTTGTTTGGATTTTATATAGCATGTTCACTGCACACCATATTTACTAGTCTGTTTACGTTTTCAAAAAAGGGTGATATGTACTTGTATGGCACACCAAAATGAGGCTGAAAATGGAAGTAGTTATTAGATAAACTAATATGGCATATGATCCAACAGAAAATTTTGTATGAGGAATACAAATGCTGTTTTACTGTTGTTTCTAACATGACAGTTGGCAATACAGAATTAATTAAGACGACTTTTGATTTGCATGCAATATCTTAAACCTTTGTGACAATATACTAATAAAGCTGCTCCTTTCATACAATATAGGAAAATTTTTAGCACTCAGTTCACAATGTAGGGGTACCAATATTAGTACTGTTTATATACTTACTTATAAGTCGAGTCCAATTGCAAACTGCTCATATCCATGACTTCCATTGCATAATGCACTGGCTGTTCAGGGTCTGTGCAGTTTGTTAGGAGTAATCACTGGAACAAACAACATAGACCCTAATTTGCCAGCACCTTATGCCACGACAGATCAGTGTCTTTGCTGTTTGCAATTAGACTTGACTTTTAAGCGAGTATATACAGTAATCCACAGCTTTGCACAGGTTGTTTAATGTGAAAGTGTGATTGAAGAGACAAGACTGATTCACAAGTTGTTTAATGTGAAAGGGTGATTGAAGAGACAAGACTGATTCACAGGTTGTTTAATGTGAAAGGGTGATTGAAGAAACAGGACTGATTCACAGGTTGTTTAGTGTGAAAGTGTGATTGAAGAGACAAGACTGATTTGAGCAAATTACCACTGACTTTAAATTGCATAATTCCAAAAGAAAAAAAAAAGGCTGAACTATCCACAGTAATAACAAGGGAATAGCAAGGTTTGTGCTAGTGTTATCAATATGGTAATATCCAAGATAGTCCAAACAGGGCCTCATCATTTATTGGTTAGAATCAGCAGTGTGTTTGTTTCTGGAATAATGCCAGTATGAAACTGTTGAGCATCAAGTAAGTAAGAAATAACAAGAAAATACTGAAGAACATACAGGCAAGCATATGAATGAAGAAATGAAAATTTTATGTTTTTGCAAATGTTCTTTTGAAAATGATACCTTGAACCATTCTATTCAAGATGTAGATATTTCTCTGATTATCTGATTGTAATCAACAGGTATGGAGAGTGCACACTGGAATATCTAACTGCACGATTTTTTTCTATTTGTATCATGAAGAGTATTTCAAATATCTTGCATTCTTTTAATTATAAATTCATTGTTCTTTTATTGCAATAATTCTTTACTTTCAAGAAAATGACATCGCATCATTTGGTATATATTATGTAAAAAAAAAGTTTTGTTGATCACATTGAACTCTGTGTGTTTTAGATTTGTAACGTAGCTGAAATAATTTGAGTCATATTGTTATGATGACTGTAGTGTGGTAGTTTATAGTGATGTTTAGCATTGGGGCATCATGCCACAGATGTGTAGCATCATGTCTCATCCAGTCACTTTATCCTGACACCAGGTTGACCAGTCCTAACACTAACCTGCTAATGCCAAGTGCAATGTGAGGTAGCTGCTGGTTCCATTTTTATATGTCTTTGGTATGACTTGGAGGGGGTTTGATCCCATGACCTCCTGCAACTGAGTGACAGTGAACCCTAATAATTGATATAATATATATATATATATATATATATATATATATATATATATATATATATATATATATAA